>JAJONR010002400.1:0-115772 GCA_029582245.1 Solanum etuberosum | reverse complement strand
AGGTGCTACATCTAGTGACCTTAACACTTAAGAAATTTTAATTTCCTTGGTAAAATCCTACTCACAACGAAGGATGGTTCGAGTCTTAGCTCAAAAAAATTCTGGGGTGTTACACCCCACACCATGCAAAGCGAAGCCTGGTATTTAAGTGGAGAAGGGAAGAGGGGCGGGCCCATTATCCACCGAGTTTAGAAGGCTGTGATTGGTCCAAAGGGCGGCGGGGTCACAAACGGATTTCTCGGTTATCAAAAAATAAAAAAAATAAGTAAGGTCACAGAACCAGGTAGAATTTGTCTGTGGTTAAGATATAAATGAAAGGTCAAGGTATCTTCTAAGTAACAGAAGGAAGCTATAACTTATTAGACACCTTCAGTTATTGTCGAAAGCTACTGCAAAATATTGCGCTCGAACATGTAGAATGGACAATTGTATGCATATATTAGCTAAATCTAAGCTTTTGTATCTCTAAATGACATGTGGCTTAAGGTATATACTTCTTCGAAGGAAGAAAGAAGGTCAACAGCGTCTCAGGTAATCACACATTTATTTCTTGACGATGAAAGAGTCAAAACTAGCTTTTGAGCTAACCAACCATGGAGCTACCAGCCAACAAGCATGAAAACTAAGCTTTGACAAGGAAGAGGAGACCAAACTATTATGAGGAAGAAGCTGATGGAAGACAGTTGTAGCTCTGCATGAAAACTAAAAGTTGCTGCTATGCTATTTTCTTTTGCTTGTGGAAAAAGTTTACCCTTTTGCATTTCCATTTGTCATTGCAATTCTACCAGGATATCTTAATTCTAGTACAAAAAATAAAATTTGCTGTTAAGAGAAAATGACACGGCGGTTAGTCTATCCTAGTGATTTTATACCTCAACTTTTGCTACCTTATTCCTCCCTGTTCAATTCCACATCAATAGTTGATTTATTGCAGGAAATCGGGCATTTTCTGGCTGCATTCCCAAGGAATGTGAAACTAAGCATTCCGTACTTCATTCCAAACATCACTCTTGGAAGCTTTGGAGCAATAACTCAGGTTAGCATATTTTGTTATCACTTGTCAATGCTGGAAACAGAAAAGTTGGCAGCTGAGGATTTTGAACTCTCTTAGAGATTTGTGCAAATAGATCCAATATTCTGAATAGTTCTCAAAGTGTTGTTTGCTTCAGGAGAGTCATGAATGATTACATTCTCATTCACCTGGTCTCGTTAAAAGATAGATCATGCTGGTGATATGCATTAAAAGTGGTGCTTTTGCATGACTTGTCTTCATTGTTAAAGCTTAAACCCTGTGTTACGCGATACACTCTCCCTGGTCGTCAAAGATGCACTAGTTCTTAATAACTATTCTTGAAAGCAGTAATAAATTTTTTTGGTGTACATTTCATTTCTGCAGAGGAGGGCCTGATGGCAAAATGCATTTAGTACTGGGGATTGTTGTAGAGTGTTTTTTTTTTTTTGATGAAGTAAGAGAAATATCATTGAAAGGCAGCAAGAAGATGCAGGTAGGTACAAAAGAAAAGGTAGTACTAGCTCCAGTACATATGTAACTAACTAAGTTTAAGGAGCTAACAAAATCCAAAAATTAATTGGGCAATTTACAGGCTAAGGTTACTCCAGCTGTAGGGGTTGACTAAAACACTTAGCCTTCAAGTGTGTGTTGGAGTTGAAATTCCATCAAACATCTGCGATTTCTTTTATTCCATAAATACCAAAAGATAGTAGCTGGGATCATCCTCCAGAACTTTTTGATGGCATTAATCAACTCTGCAAAAACTCCAGCTTTCATAGGCATCTTTAATCGACCGAGGCTGCACCCAACTCCAGTCTAAAAATAGAGAAGAAGTTCCAAAGTTCTGCTGCAACTGGGCTGTGTATGAGTAGATGGTCAATGTACTCCAGGTTCCTCTGACACGTGTAGCATCTATACACCAACTGAAAGCTCCTTCTGTTAAGGCTAACTTGAGTCGAGCAGACCCCATTTAAACCAGTCCAGGTAAAACAGATCACCTTGGTGGGAAGTCTAGTCCTCCAAATAAATGTCCAAGACCAGTCTTTAATCATTCCATTTTGAGAGTGTAGATGTTTATAGCCAGCCTTAACTGTGTAAATTGCCTTTGCTAGAACTTCCCCATGAGATTCTGTTGTGCTATGGCCCTCAATAGATGCAAGATAATAAGTTCAAAAAATCTTCACACTCCCAATCTTAGTTAACCTTGTAGGTTCCTTCTGAAAGTAATGCTCAAGATGTTCCCCTCTCTACCCTCTTGTTGTAGTGATATGTACTAGCAATACATATATTTTTTTTTAAAAATGCTACTAGCATAGAATTTCTTCTGGCTGCAGCCTCTTCCAAACAAGCTAGTTTAAAGAACATGAGGACTTTGATGATGGTGCTGTAGTATACTATAGTGTATGGACATTAATCTCTTGGATTGTTAATAATGTTCTCCAATTTCCTTTGCCTTAGCCATTTCGTGTTCACTTTATCTAGGACTTCTATCATTTTAGGATTTTTTAGTTCAAGCTTGTGATAAAGGATCCAAATGGAAGTAGAGGTGTGCGACTGCACGCAAGCTGGCCGGACGCCACAGCTATAAAAAAAATAAAGTTCTAAATTTCTAAATGTAGGCTGTGATTGAGGAGAGAAGAAAAGATGTGGAAGGAGAATCAAATGTTATCTTTGCTGAATGAGATGTTGTGAATGTAACACTTCAAGCAATGTCAATGTGTAATACACTGGCATGCTTTCCCTTCTTAAGTATCACATATTTTGTTAAAGTCATATGGAGTCTAGCATGGAGGGATCTGTGCTAGATTAATCTACTTCATCAAATCTTGCCATTCCGCCAGATTCATCATCACTCCATCAAGCATAAAACATATGCATTAATGAACTTCTCTTGGCTCCTGCAGTTCAAATCTATTCTTCCTGATCGCAAAGCAAAGGTAGACATTTCTCTTGCGGGTCCTTTTGCTGGTGCTGCATTGTCTTCTTCCATGTTTGCAGTTGGCCTGTTACTGTCATCCAATCCTGCTGCTGCTGCAGAGTTGGTGCAGGTTCCCAGCACACTTTTTCAGGGCTCTTTGCTTCTTGGGCTTATTAGCAGAGCCACTCTTGGTTATGGGTATGTGTAGCCCTCCACAGGGAACGAAAGTATGAAGTTCTTGGAAAACAATTTTCAGAATGTACATTTGAATTTATTTTCTACTATATTATGAAAATTCCCTTTGTCAAAATCGCTATATCTGTAGGCTGATCACTTTGAAGTACATAAATATAGTTGTTACCTTAACAGTTACGTGCTTGAAGGCCAAGGAACATTTTGCTTTTTTCAAATTGGCGAGATATTTTTTGCTTCGCTTATTTGAATCTTTTGCATATAAAATTTGAGCTAATGTGCATTCATTTTCACAGAGCAATGCATGGAGCAATGGTTTCAATCCATCCCCTTGTGATTGCTGGCTGGTAAATTTGAGTTTGTTGCAAGTAAATTTGTTGGGTAATTTTCAGCATGCTTGCTCTAAGTTCCATTTTGCAGGTGTGGCTTGACTACGTCAGCTTTTAATATGCTACCAGTTGGATGTCTTGATGGTGGGAGAGCTGTGCAGGTGACCTTTGCATTCTTTACTTTATCAATTAGTTTTTGACTTTTCATGAACTTGGGGACTGTCAAGGTTAATCTCAAAGTATATTCAACAACATCCTACGAAATATAAATGAATGACAAATCAGTAACCTTGAAGTAGACTGTTGTTTACATAGTATTAGATGATTGAACAGTGTAAAGCTTGAAAAGATAATACTGATAGATGTATGGGTCCTAAGTAATTCTAGTATTTCAAACAGGTGCAGCTTCTAGCGGCATAGGAACTGTTGAGACTTTTTAGCATGCTAAGAGAAATTGGTTTCGCCAAACATTTTGCTGACCTTTTTATAAAGAATTATGACCTCTTGGAAAATGAAGAGCTTTCCTGACTAAGAGATAATTGGTTGTCCCAGATAATGTATGACAACTCTCTACTTCATGTTTTGTTTTTGACAGGGAGCCTTCGGAAAAGGTTCACTGGTTGGTTTTGGGTTGGCAACATACTCACTTCTGGGCTTGGGTGTGGTAAGCATTATTTTGTCATTTTTTCTGTGGATAGAGCTTACTATAAACCTTTACATTGCTCTAAAGTTTTCCAACTAATATGTTTTCTTAGTTTGATATGCATATGTAGATCAAATGCCTGTCATTCTCACATATCCAATCATAGTCCAGTGTCTCTACTCTATTTATCCAAAAAAAAAAAAAAATGCTGTTAAGTTGTAGACTTGTAGTAATAGTATTCTCTCCGTTTCAATTTGTTTGACTTTCCTTTTTAGTCCATTAAAAAAAATGTCTTTTTCCTTTTTTGACAACTCCAACTTTCCACATGACATGTTTATAAGCCCACAAGATTAAAGAGCGTTCTGATACATTTCACATATCTTTAGTTAAAGAACACAAGATTCAAAAGTCTTTTTTAACTTTATTAAACTCTGTGTCAAGTCAAAATCAGACAAACAAATTGAAACGGGAGAAGTATTAGGTTGTCAATCCTAGAACCTTTGTTTACTTATTCCATGCGCGTATGAGGGTCAAATTGCTTATTGCCTTTTACATATCAATCCTTCCTCCTTTTGCTTGGTGTTGCAAATTGTAGAATCAGTCACTCAGTAACTTTCTGTTTCTGTTCGATCAGCTTGGTGGACCTCTATCACTTCCTTGGGGATTATATGTGCTTATATGTCAGGTAATAAAAATACAATGCTATATCTCCGTCCTATTACATGGTATAAGAGTTATAGTCGTCTAGAAGTTTAAATCGTGGATCATTTGACATACAGAGGTCACCAGAGAAACCATGCTTGAACGATGTAACAGAGGTCGGAACTTGGAGGAAAGCAGCTCTTGGTGTGGCTATATTCCTTGTATTACTGACTCTCCTTCCTGTATGGGATGAACTTGCAGAGGAACTTGGTATAGGTCTTGTAACCACCTTTTGATTTTTAGAGAGTGGAACCTTGCCAATTTTTGATGTCGTCGCGATCTCTAGGAAGTATTTATATTGATCTTTGATGTACTTGGTATACTATTTATACATGTATATAGACTATAGTGAGTTTTTTTATTTTTTTGGCTGCAAACACCATTTTTTATCTGCATTTTTGTTCTTATTTTTAATGAAATCTAATTCCATTGTCTTCCTAGTTTCTCCAGTTATGCACAGGTTTTGTTAACCACTACATATACATTAGATTTGTCCATTTTATTATTAAATTTTAGAAACCTTAATATTAAGTACACAAGTTAGCTGTGAAAATAACTTCCAAAGTAAGAATGCATAATGACTTAATTATGGTTTGAGTGACAGACAACACTAACATAGTAATATTTACTTCTTCGGTTTCAATTTGTTTGTCTGATTTTAATTTGATACGGAGTTCAAAAAGTAAAGAAGGTTTTCGAATGTTGTGGTCGTAAACCAAAAATTTGTAGAATGTATCAAGATGTTCATTAATTTTGTGGTTTTAAACATGTTATGTGAAAAGTTGAAATTAAAGAGTTGTTGGAAAAGAAAGCTATGAGTTTCTAAAACTGGCTAAAGAGTAAAGTAAGACAAACAAATTGAAACGGAGGGAGCATTTGATTTTATTTGTTTTAAAATCTTTTCCTATTTGGTTCAGATATTTATTTAGCAAATACAAATATCATAATCATATTATTATGGGGTCTTTTTCACGTTCTTCTTCAACTTTTTGTTTACACTTTTTTTCCTACTTGTGAAAGCAATGTTACAATTATGCAAAAAATAATAATACAGTATCTATTATTATCTCGACATTTCGTTTATTGATGGGGTCATAACCAGTTTTATTTTAATTTTTTTAAATATAATTTTAAACACTATAATTATGGTCATGTTACATCAATCTATATATGTTGTGTAAATTGAAAATATTGAAATCATTATACATGATGATGACCTAGTTTTGAATTATGTCCCCTAAAAAATTCTCTCTATTTCTATTTAATCATTATATAATATGTTATGTTGTCTGATAGTCTTTCGAAAACAATCTATTTATCTCCACAAGATAAGAATAAGATCTTCGTACACTCTATCCTCAACCCTCCAAACCCCAGTTGTAGAACTACATTAGCTTTTTTGTTGTTGTATTTATTAGTATGTCCTCTATTAAAAGGAGGATCTATCGAAAATATCCTTCATAAACTTCATGACTTCATTTATGAAAAATCATACTATATAAAATTACAACGAGTATGTTTTCGTTTTCCATTAGTATGTTCCCTCTTGCTAGTCTATCCAATTATATATCATACTGATTTGTGAAAGAAATTAGTTGGTGTCAAATCTGAGTGTTAACTACTATGACATATATTTTGATTTGTGTGTCTTTAATTAAGTACATTTTTATCATTTAATCATATGATTAATTAATGCATCAACTTATGACAAATTTTGCCCTTATAGTTAAACTAATTAGATTAAGACAAATATCAAAAAGTGCATAAAGACACAACAAAAAATTAAAATATCAACAAAAATGAAATTCACCATGTGCAACTATTTTTTATTTTTTTTGAATATATATATATATGCTGTTCATATTGATACTTAAAAAGTTAGTACCTTTAGGGAACATCCAATTGGAGAAAAAAAATTAAAGTGAAAATAAAAAAATTAAAATTATAAAAAGGTACATAAAACTCCAATCCCTTTAATTATGATTAAATAAATAAAAACAAACAAGTCCCCACACTGAAATTGGAAATCACAAAGTAAAGATAATGACTTATGAGGCCTCTATCACATTGAAGTTCTATTCAGTTGCATTAATTTTGTCATTTTATATATGAAAAATATTTCAATGTTAGCCGCGGTGGCAAATGAGCGAGTTAAGCTGAATATTGAACAAATCAAAATAGATTGAATTAATATATGAACGAGTTAATAAATAACTATTTGGATCGAAATGAATTAAAAGAGTTAAAAATCAAGTATTTGATATATTAACGACTATGTTGCTTGGACCCTCTTAAAATATCAAGAGGTGTGTGTGTTTGGTTCTTTAAAAATTGGTGCATCATCAAAAGTGAAGAATCGCACACGTTTAATTAACTAAGTATTTATTTTAATATATTTTCAACTCAATAATTGTATTGGCTGACTAGCTCTCTAGTATAAAATAATAGTGTTATGTGAACGGATTAATTGATAGGTTTCATGCATTTATAATTAATCATAGCATAAAAAATAAATTATTTCAGTTCATTTATTTTGTCAAACAGTATAATATGGGGTAAATTTCATAAATACTCATACAAGTATAAAAAAAGAAAGATAAAACTCATAAATTCATATCTTGAATTTGCCTCTAAATGTAAGTAATGGTTTCTCAGTCAAGAAATTTGAAATTTTCAATTCGCCTCTACGTCGCTACTTTCTTCGTCTAAAAAATTAACTATCATCTACTTATGCTTCTTCATTGTTTTTTGAGGGTCTATCAAAAACAGTCTCTCTATCTCCTAGTATTTTTTAATCTGAAATTTGAATATAAGACCTCATGATTCTTAACCACTTTATTGACCACGACTACTATCTCACCCTTATTTATGTCTTATGATATAACATATTTTCACTAAACATTTACTGTTCAATAGTGGCGTACCTACAGCCACCTAATTGGACACCCTTCGTCGGAAAATTAAGTTGTATATATAAGTTAAATTATACATTTAAAGGATATATATATTTAAAGTTGGACGCATTTAACAAAAACTATGTCTTTCGTGCAGTGGTAATAAATGTCCATTTGAATGAAGGAGTTTTAGGTTCAAACCCCAAATTACACAAACAAAAAAATTATTTTATTTTGACAATCACGATAAATAATTTGAAACGAAAAATGCATTATTTATTAGTCCAAAGTTATGGACCTTTGTGATGCTGAAACCATACTGTATAGTCTGGATGAACAGACTTGTTGCAGTAGTTCCTCCATGCCTTGAAGGTCCCAACTTGCAAGATTTGGTAGGCAAAAAGTATTAATTTACGAATTCGATAAAATTCAATAATTTCGATCCAACTTTTTTTTTTATATGTATATAAATATATTTTCAAATTTTATTATATGCTTTGATATTTCCAACTTGCTCAATGCAACAAATTCAAGATTTGGTCGGTAGGATCTAGAATTGTGAACTATAAGAAAGTGCCAATTTTTAAAATTATTTTATATAATATAAAGTTTAAAAATTGATGGGACTTGAAATATAATCAAGTGGATGTGGCAAACAAATAAAATTGGACCCCTCATATCCATTATTGCACATTCATTTTCTGAATTTTGACGCAAATTCATGTTTTCTTGCTTGGGACGCGTAGAGCAATGGAAATAATTAAATATTCGTTCCGTTTCAAATTATTTATCAATTTTTAAAAAATAATATATCACACTATATATCATTTTATCAAAGATAATCTTTTTTTTTAATGTTTCAATCACATATATGATATATCTTTCTTGCTTGTGTACACGATCAAAGACCTAATAATTATAGGACAAGAGACTTATTTCGATGGTAATCATTTTCGAAAGTTCCTAGAAAGGGATAACGAGAAAAAAAAACTTAATAATTATACATATAGACAATATAAATAATTATTATAAATTAATAATATTTGTATTTTTAATAAATTATATCGAGTTCACTTATTATGAATATTCACATATAATTACTTTTTATACCATGATCAATTTATCAAAGTTATACTCTTTTTTATTTAGAAAAAAATAATTAAGAGGTTTGTGTAATTTATTTATTGTAAACAATTCTCCTTTCCTTCGTCATCAAACATTTAATTTTCTTTTTAGGAAAAGAAAAAGAATTATGGCCTATCTCTATTACGTATTATATATGGACACGTATTTCCATTAAAGAATATTGTAGAAAGATATTTAATTCTTATTCATCAAAAATGGCTGATTTGACTCTTGAAAATAGAATCATTTTTATTTAAAAAAGGCTTTACGTCTAAAAATAGAATTTATGAATATGAGCGGGGCGAAGTCAGTTTGTGGTCAGGAGTTCATCCAAACTTAATTTTTTCGTCGAAAACTAATACTATATATGTATATAAATATCAAACTCCTTTTGATTAATTTTTATATTTATTTCTTTTGATTTTAACCCTCAAAAAATTCTAACTTCGCTGCTAAATACGAGGACTACCTAATACCACGTAGGGAACCAAAAGTCCAAAAGAATGGAGACGTATTGGGAAAGAAAAATACTAATTCAAGAAACTCCTAATTAAAACGTCAAACCAAAGAATTTATATTTTTCTATTTGAATTCTTTTACTAGTTGTACTAAATTATTAAATATTAAATTTCAATCCAATGAATTTTGGTCTTGCCTCCTTTTTTGACTTTTTTTGTTACATTCTGCCATACAAAAACTACTGAATGTTGGCACATTTAAAAAATTAAAATTGAGTTAATTAACAAGTCAAAAATGGCTAATCCATTTATAGTTATTTGCATGTAAAGTTTTACTCGAACTACTGAATTTTGGTACATTTAAAAAATTAAAATTGAGTTAATTAATAAGTCAAAAATGGCTAATCCATTTATAGTTATTTGCATGTAAAGTTTAATAGTTCCTAATTATTTGTCCACTTTTCTTTTTTTAGTTGTTCTTAATTACTTGTCCAATTTGAAAAATTAAGAAATGATAATTTTTTTTACCTATTATACCCTCAATTAATTACTTTGAAAAAATAAAACTTCTTGAAAAACTTAAGTTTATAATTCATCTACTTCATAGGAGTAATTAATAGGGCTAAAATCGTAAATTCACTATGTCAATTATTTTCTTAATAGGTGTGTAAATTCAAAAGTTGACGAGTAATTAAGTACAGAGAGAATAGTTAATATTCTAAAAATAATAAGTTAAAGGAGTTTATAAATTTTGGGCAAATTATATGACATTGAAGGAGTTGGGTAACGTGCCATAGTCAACTAATTATTATTTATTTGCAAATTTAAAATTGAGTTAAATAAAGTCAATATTCCTTATTGATATTAGTCATTTAAATGTAAAGCTTTGTCATCATACTTATAAAATCTTTCGATTAAATGACTTTTTGAGTAAAGTTTTATATTCAATTGTCATCATACTTATAAAATTATTTGACTAAAGTTTTATGTTTGATTGAAGGTGAAATTTAAACGTTATTATATGTAATATATTAATAATAATTTTAGAAAATAGCTAATGTAAATAAATAGGTTAATGAATTTAAACAGAGTAAAATATCATATCGAAATTAAGAAAATAGCTTAATGACTTTAAAGCTTTAATTAAAAAGTATAAATATTGTATAACAACAAAATTATACCAAATATTTAGAATTTAGAACATTTAGAAAATAAAAAGAGCATCATATGCTATTTAAACAGAACGAATATTATTTTATTATCATCAATAAATATAAAAACAGTCCAACACCACCAAAATTTATTATTTATAGTTCTTCCATTTCTTATCTGGATAATCATGTCCCCCACCCCTTCCCACCCTTCTACACATTCAAATTAGGAGTGTCAAATGACGGATTTAAAAATTATTTACGTTTAATAAAAAAAAAATTGTTTGTGAAAAAAGGTACGCTCCGCGCATCACTAAAAAAAATTATTACGATAGTTCATATTTAGAAAAAAAAATGTATGTTTTCATATTTATTATAATTCTCAAAATGTCATGGATCAAAGTCATCTTCATTATATGGTCAATACTGATCTACTTTTTATAGATCGTATGGATATATATATATATATAATTTTATAAATTAACTTGAACATATACATTTAGTTTCAAATTAAGCAAACTTTATATATATAAACTTATATTCGATAGAGACTACTTGCCTTTAAAAGTGTAATAATAAGTCCTTCGAATATTATTGATTATCATCGATGCCTTTCAATAAAGATGAGTACGACCAACTAATTTATCTATTTATATATATATATATATAAAAGAAAATATTTCTCATCAAATTTAATACGTTAGATATTGTATTATATAAAGATGAGTTCTTAGGCATTAAATTTAATACGTTAGGTATTGTATTTAATTGCTAGTTTATAATTTCACATAAATAATATAAATAATGAGAAATTTATGTATATTGATTATAAAGGGTAAAATTGAAATAAGCATATTTTCTTCATTTTAATTTGTTTATTTGATTTTGATTTGACACAAAATTAAAAATATGTAAAAAAGACTTTTGAATCTTGTTGTATAAAACTAAAAATATGTATCAGATATATCAAAATATCTTATAATTTTATAATCTTAAATAAGTCATATGAAAAATTAAAATTAAAGAATTGTTCAAAAATAAAAGATATTCCTTTTGAAATAGTCCTGAGACCGTCACTTCATTCGTATTTTCTTAGCTTAGATTTTCAATTGGACAACATGACCTTGTCGCCCTGTCACTAGCAGAAACCAAGCGCTTGAAAAGAATAAAAATAAAAGTAAAATAAACAAATTTTAAATAAAAAGTACACAAATAACTTAACGCTATATAATATTAATATCCGCATAACTCCATTCGAGCCCAATTTTTTTTTTTATTTAAAAAAAGAAGGAATGGATAAAAATTAACAAGGAAAGTGGTGGTAGAATTCATTTTATAAGCACACGCGCCCTCTCCCGCGCGTGGAAAAAATTTCTGAAAACTTACTGTTATGTCCTACATTATTAGCATAAAGCAAACACCATTTCATTGGATTTGTAGGATTTTCTCTGTAAAAAAAGAATAAAATTTCTGCAGAATCTTCCCAATTTTCCTTCTGCTTTCCCAAAAGCCACAAATTTGTAGGAATTTATCCTTTGATGCCTTTGGGATTTGCTCTGTTCAAGCACCCTTTTCCCTTTTAAATAATTCAAGATTTTCATATTTGTATTATCTACATATTCATAGATATAGTATTTATTAAAAAAGATTCAATTTTTCCAACACCCATTTGGGAATTTTTGTTGGTTTCATCATCATGGGGTTTGTTGGTGATGGTAGTTGTAGTAGTGGTGGTGATAAAGGAGGGTGCTTTATTGGGGGTATGAAAAGTCTTGCAAGAAGGAAGCAGGTTGATTCTGCAAATTCAAAATCATCTTCTGCATCTGGTTCTTCTCATCAATTAGCCAAAGCCTTAACTATTCCTCATCTTATTACTATAGGTAAAGATATTATGATTGATTCTAGAGTTTTTGTAAATTGGGTTTCAAAAAAAATTGATCTTTTTTGTTTCTTTGTCTTTTAGATCAGCTTGTTATGTATTTTTTTTCATTTTTTTTTGGCCTCTGGGGCTCATGTTTATGGTTACTTTGAGTATCTTTTGCATTCAATTCAGGTTTTTAATGAGGTTATTGAATCCATTTTATGCACATGTATTCTTATGTTATGGCATGGTAACTTGGTGTTCTCATAGTGGAAATTGAGTTCCTCATAACATCAACAAACAATAGTTATTGGTGTGGTCTAGTGGTCAATGAAGTGGGTTGGGCACCATGAGGTCTTCCCATTGGTTCTAGCCTTGGTGGATAGAGTTACTTGATACTTCTTGTTGGTGGAAGGTGGCAGGTCTGTGTTTTTAGTTGAGGTGTGCCCAAGCTGGCATAAACCAATAAAACAATAAAAAAAATTAGTCATTGTAAGACTAGACAACTTTTCCCTGTTAACATTCAAGGGTGATTCTTTTCTTTAACTTTTATGGTGTTGATTGCTTGGGAGCATAAGTTGAGCAATTTTTTGTTTCAGATTGGATTAGCTAGCTAACTCTAGATATGAGATTCATAAAGCATAGCTGGTTTCAAGTTTGGATAAGGTAGGAGGATGCTAGTAGGTTGATAGCCAGTGTAAAATTAGTCTAACTATGATAAATCCAATGCATGCTGAATTCATTGGGACGTCACCAATTAGATGCGCTTCTCAAATCGAGTAGAATGGATACATAGCATTCATATAGCTGACTCCAACTAGTTTGAGATTGAAGAATTGCAATTGATTGATCGATTTATATTGAATTTTGCTTGATGAAGCATGTCTATCTATAAGTTCTAGCTAGCTTAATAATATTTTAAGCCTTGTGGTTTGATTTTCCAGGGGTTGGTTCAACAATAGGCGCTGGGGTGTATATTCTAGTCGGCACAGTTGCTAGAGAGCACTCAGGCCCGGCACTCACCATTTCATTTCTAATAGCTGGAATAGCAGCTGCTCTTTCTGCCTTTTGCTATGCGGAGCTTGCAAGTCGTTGTCCATCAGCTGGGAGTGCCTATCATTATTCTTACATTTGCGTTGGAGAGGGGTAATGCCACAAAGTTCTTGGTGCATGGATTTTGATCTCATGATGAAAATCTTTTGCTAACCTATTAAAATAATTAGAATTTTGATTTTATAAACAATGCATTTTCTCTATGGGACATGACTTGTGATTTCAGTTTTCCTTATTTTCTTATAATAATTGTCAATTTTTTTTTTTTAATTTCTGACTTTTTAAAGTCTAGATATGTTTTTAAAAAATAAAATCTACTCTTCCCCTCAGTGTTGCATGGCTGATCGGTTGGGCATTAGTATTGGAGTACACAATTGGAGGTTCGGCAGTTGCTCGTGGCATATCTCCAAATCTGGTGCAGCATTTTCTCTTTGACTTCTGAATTATTCGATTTTGTTCCTTATAAGTATGAAGCAAAGCGCCCAGCTGTCTTTTTCCGTGAGATAGCGTTATTGTTATAAAATAATGTGTGCACCCTTCGGACAAAGTAGATTCACTGGCCTAACTGTTCTAGTGTATCATGCGGAAATCTGCTTTGATCGAATCAACTTGTTTCTCTTACTTTAGGTCCTCTGGATTATGTGAAGATAATTGATTAGATATTGAAAGGCAAATAGTTTAAGAGCGACCAATGTCAATTGGATTATGATCCTGTTTGGATTGGCTTATTTTAAGTGCTTTTAAGTCAAAATAACTTTTAAGCACTTTTGTAGTATTTGGATAAGATTAAAAGTGCCTTTAAGCCAAAATAATAAAAATAAACCAAAAGCCAATCCAAACGGGCTTTATTAGAAGAAATCTGCATGTGCCAATATTGTAGTGAAGATTGTGCTTTTGTACATGTCCCCATTTTTTTTTTTTATGACAAGGGAAACCCGCAGCTGCTACCCTTTGGGTACGCACAGGGTAAAACCCCCGCTCCTATGCAATAGCTCGCAAACCACATAGGAGAGGTAACCCGCACTAGGCAAGCCCGGTGCGACGAGCTTGACCCAGAAGGCAAACCCCTTGCTTTCGCTGGCAAGGGGTTTCGAACTTGAGACCTCCAACATGGAAGTCCCAAGCCCAAACCACTGGGCCACCCCGAAGGGTCTACATGTCCCCAGTTTTGTTTATCCTGTTGTAACTTGTGATATGGTTTTCACCTCCACCAAGAACCTATTTCCCAATGGTAAATGTGAAAGAATGAAGTAGAGAAGGCTTCACTCAACATCCACTTCAAGAGGCTACTTTGAATGTCATACGCACATCCTCTCCAATACTGCTAATTGATTAATTATGGATTATCCATAAGTGTTTTGAGTTTTTCTCTTATAACCTCCCTGAACATTGAAAAAAATTAGTTATGCTGGTGATAATGTATGCTGGAATGTTTGAGTTTATAGCTGTGTTTAAGTGATTCTGGTGATAATGTATGCTGGTAAACAACACAGCTCTTGGTTCTAATTGTGAGGAACTCACTTATTCTTATAGTTTACTCCCACCAAACTTTTAGTAGATTGTGGGCAGATTATTATAAAGGCTTAAGTCATCTACGGCCCCTTAAAGTTGTCCGCAAAATTCACTTAGACACCTTAACATGCCCCTTTTCCATTAGACACTCAAACCTTAAAAAATAAATACATATCAAATATTTTTCTAAGACCTGGTCAAAAGAGGAAGTGCGTGTAATACACATGCAGTTGATGTGGCAAAATAACAAATCAAATGAAGACATGTGGCATTTAAATTTAAAATAATTGTATAAATGAATTTTGAAAATAAAAAAAATCTAAATCTAAAAAGAAAAGAATTTCAACTAAAAAAAGAAAAAGAAAAATCCATTTTACCACCCTCACACCCACCCTGCACCCGACACCACCTCAAACCTTTCCTTTTCTTCTCTCACTAAAACACCTCTTGTCCACCATTGTTATTTTCTAAATGGAGATTTTAACATATATTAAGTATGAATTTGTCTTCTTCTTTTTTCTCTTTATGTTTTCTTTTTTGTTCCTATTTCAAAATTGATAGTATTTTTTCTTTTTCTTAAAATAAAATAAAATCTGTTCATTCTCTTTTTGTTTTGATTTCAAATTTACTTTTTGTTTCTGTTTCGTTATGAAAAAAGAAGGGGTGTGGATCGGAGGCAGTGTGTGTGGCCTCCATATTTTCCGGCAAAAAAAGTGAATGGTGATCTCCATTTTTTCCGACAAAAAAACTTAGATTATGTTCTTCATTTTTTCTAACAAAGGAAATGAGGGTAGTTCACTCCATTTCTTATTAAATTTAAGCATAAGCTTAGAAGAAGTAAATTTATAAAAAAAATGTAAGGTGGTAGATTTTGTTGTTATGAATAATTGGTGGCAGCAGGTCTGCAATTTTGAAAGAGAAAGAAGAAAGAAAGATTGTTATTTTCTAAAAAAATAATAATGAGAAACAAAAAGAAAAAACTAAAAAGGTGTTGATTAAATGATTCACGCGCTTAAGAAGGTGGGGGTTACACTTTTTGTGCCACGTGTGTACAAAGTGTCTAAATGGTTCAAATTCAGAATAGTCAAGGTGTTCAATAGGTACAAGCCCCAGTTAAGATGTTTAAGTGAATTATGCGGACAACTTTAAGGGGTTGGCGATTACTTAAGCCTATTATAAATGACTTCAAATAGTACTACCAGTTATGTGAACAATTTGTACTGGGAGAGGGAGACCTGCTTTCTCTGTTTTGCTTTTAAGTGGAAATTGATGTGGTATAAGGGATAGATTATCTGAGTTTATCTTCATGTCTCTTTTGACTCTAGATCACTTCCCGGCCCGTTTATCCCTCCTTCAAACCAAATGAAGGAAAGAGGCTTAATTCCCATCTTGAAATGTCACTACACTTTGAATGTTCCTTTTTAAAAAAAAAGGGTAACTTTATATTCACACCAAAAAATTCATCATCCAAAAATGATGAATTGGAAACTCACATCCCACATCTGATGGGTATTCTTTACAAGTTTCCTATAAAATCTACTAAATCTACTATCTCCCCTATTAGATTCTGTTTACACCAAAAAACAAATGTCTTATACAGTTCATTCTAATCTTCTGTAGATTAGTCTTTTGTCCATCAAAACACCTTGAATGTTCCTTTGTGACTGTACTTTTTTCATCCTTCTCTGTTTGCAGGCTATGCTTTTTGGAAGTCCAGACAGCCTGCCGTCTTTCTTAGCTCGTCACACAATCCCAGGACTGAATGTTACAGTGGACCCATGTGCTGCAATTTTGGTTTTTCTAGTCACTGGACTTCTGTGTGTGGGGATCAAGGAGGTATTTTTCATATCCAAATAATCATCTCTTTCTTTGTAGTTTGTAGTTTGTGCTCTCATTTAATGTCAGTTCAATTACATTTTTTCAGAGTACCATGGTACAAGGATTTGTCACTTCAGTAAATGTATGTGTCATGGCTTTTGTAATTGTTGCTGGTGGATATCTGGGCTACAAAGCAGGATGGCCAGGCTATGAGCTTCCTGTTGGGTAATTGACTGTCCTGCACAAGCATTCTTATGCATTCTCCTCCTATCGATCTGCTTTCTCAGTCTTTCTTTAATTGATAGGTATTTTCCCTACGGAGTCGATGGAATGCTTGCTGGAGCTTCAACTGTCTTCTTTGCCTACATTGGGTTTGATTCAGTTGCTAGTACAGCTGAGGAGGTATTGACTAAGTCTGTATATACTTTACTCCCCCTGTTTAATTTGTTTGGTTGGTTTTGACTTGACTCGGAGTTTTTGAAAGTAAAGAAGACATTTAAATCTCGTGGTCTTAAACTAAAGATATTTAGAATGTATGTACCAAAATACCCTTTAATCTTCTAGTCTTAAACATGCCACGTGAAAAGCTAAAATTAAAGAGTTGCCAAAAAAGGAAAGAGACACTCTTTTAAAATGGACTAAAGAGGAAAGTAAGGCAAACAAATTGAAACGGAGGGAGTATCATTTATGAGGGATTATCCCTGTTGAAGATTCTTGGACTTTTAAATTTACCATCTGATTTACTTCTTCTTTTTGATCTCTAAAAAGGTGAAGAATCCTCAACGTGACCTGCCAATGGGAATTGGTTTTGCATTATCAATATGCTGCTCTCTCTACATGTTAGTCTCTGCAGTTATTGTTGGTTTAGTACCCTATTATGCTATGGATCCAGATACACCAATCTCTTCTGCATTTGCAAGCCATGGAATTAATTGGGCAGCGTAAGTTAATCTTTTTGGCCTAATGATGTTGCAGTTAGTCTTATCATTGACGCTAAACTATTTGATGTGAAACTGCCTTTTTACTGTATTATTCTTTATTCTAATGTACTTCCTCTGGATCTCAATACAGATATATAATAACTATTGGAGCTTGTACTTCTCTTTGCTCAACATTGATGGGTTCTATAATGCCTCAGGTACGCAAGCTGCATCATGTAGATTTCGAAGTCTACCTAGCTTGAAATTGTTTAAGACAAAAGTGATTAGATTTTTAGTGCTATAAACTTCATTGGGGTGTTTAAAACTATTTGACTTGCTACATCTATTGAGATGTATAACTTTCTGTACTAAATACTTTGTAATCTTTCCCAGAAATACTTTGTAATCCTTCTCCAACAAATTAAACCTTTCGTCTTGGTGGTACTGTAATACTCAACCATGTTACATGGGAAACTTGATTGCATGTTACTTATAACCACTTTGAGTCTTAGATTTTACATCCTATATTATTGGACATACTTGTGTTCTCACTCTCTGAGAGAGGGATAGGCAGAGTTGATTCTTTTTCATACTTGTACTTTTGACATAAACATTGGTTCTTTGTGATTCTAGCCACGGATACTTATGGCAATGGCTCGGGATGGATTGCTGCCTTCATTTTTCTCAGATGTTAACAAGCGGACTCAAGTTCCTGTTAAGGGCACTATAGCAACTGGTTTACTTTCTGGAACCTTAGCATTTTTCATGAACGTTGAACAGTTGTCAGGAATGGTACGCTCACTTTCTGGACGTATTATATTATATATTTAAAGTTAAGTCCTCCATAATCATCTGAGTGATATCAACTTGTTCCTTTTTCTTCCTATTTGGCACTGAATCTTCTGCAAATTGAAATGTCTTGAGTACTTCAATGCATAGAGGCTTGTGTCAAAATATGACTTGTAGCATGTTTGATATGGTGTTGAAACGCATCAAAAATATCAATTTATGTATTTTTTTGTTCCCTTTGTTGTGTGCTCTTCTCCTTGTTTTGGAGTGAGGGAACAAAGACAACAAGAGAGTGATATCTAGGATGAACATTTGTTTTTGGCTCAAAACAATCTCCCTTTTCGTATCCTTTAGTTGTTGCATTCTTTTTTCATTTTGAGGCTTGTAACTCCTTCTTTGTTAGTGGGAAAGAATTAAGCGAACAACATGATTATTACGAGAAAACCCTTGTAAGCTTAAGTGATGATTTTCATTGTTAACTAATAGATTATGACATGATGATTTGTCTTATTTTTCAATTGTGTTGAGTAAACTTTGGAAGTGTGGTTTTGAGTGATTCACAACTCTCATTATTTGGGAATAAAATACCAGTTCCAAAAAATTAGTCAGGAATAAAATGTTTTATGTTTTTGACGTTTGTATGGTTATTAACTTTCTTTTTATGAAGGGAAAATGTTTATGCCCTCTGGCTCTCTGCTTGTGATTTGTGTTTAATTCTCTTTATTTGGGAATAAAATACCAGTTCCAAAAAATTAGTCAGGAATAAGATGTTTTTTTTTTTACGTTTGTATGGTTATAACTTTCTTTTTAAGAAGGGAAAATGTTTATGCCCTCTGGCTCTCTGCTTGTGATTTGTGTTTAATGTGATGTAATTTTAGCATGTTTTGATTCATGTAACATTGTAAATTTTAGAAGTCTTAGTTTCCTAACGGGTTTTTGCTTGTTTTGATTATGTTTCTGTCTTTACAGGTCAGTGTTGGTACACTTCTTGCGTTTACAATGGTAGCTATTTCGGTATTGATTCTCCGATATGTACCACCAGACGAGGTCCCAGTTCCCTCCTCTTATCAGGAGGCAATTGACTCAGTAAGCCTGCGACGTAGTAGCTGTAGTAGTAGTTCAGATATGGATGTCGAAAAAACCAAAATTCCAGCTGTGACCTCTGGTGATAGCACTCCATTGTTAGGCAAGATTTCAGTTGGGCATCCTCTTGTGGAAAAAGCAGCAGCAAAGTTGAGCTGTAAGTACTAAATTCTTGGTAGTAGGCCGCGGTTTATTATTCCGATGTGACTACTATTTTGTGCTGAAATGACCATGCTATGCTATATAAAATTCAGAAATTGCGACCAAAATAAATCTAATAGGTCGTGTTAGGTATGGTGAAATAAAGAATAGGAAAATCAAGTGGTGAAAAGCAGATCTATAAATAATCTGAAGAAGAAAAAAGCAATAAGAATTGACTTGGTTTTATTGATTATAGTCTTCGTCTCTTTCTCCCACCATTATATAGAAATTATATATCCTTACCTGAGTTACCTCATGATCCAACTGAGTAATTCAACAATAAAAAATGAAAAAAACTGATGCTCGATAGGTGCACCGTCCCTTCTTCTCCAGTCTCTGTTATCTACATTGCATTCAGAAGTCAAAGATGTGTTCACTATATTCGTATCATTTATAAGGAATAATCTAAGTAGGTATTTCCTACTATAATTTACTTCTCTTGGTTTTGTCGCAGATCTAGTACGCCAAAGGCGGAAAGTTGCTGGCTGGACAATTATGTTCATCTGTATTGGAGTATGCATCGTTACATCCGCTGCTTCAATTGTTAACTTGTCTAAGTGAGCTCTCTTTCTCTGCGATTTTATCTGTTCATTTCTTTAAATTTGGAGGGCTACAGAGGAGGTTTAAGAAGTGAGCAAATGTGTAATAAGGGTTAAATACCAGGAAAGTTTAGTTTACGCCAACTTGGATATAGACATTCATGAATGTATTTCTGGACATGCACATAGATTCTGATAACTATCAATAAATATGATCTAAATCTTGGGATATTCTTGATGTCTCTGTCACAAATGCTGAGGTAGTTAATAAGTCTTAATCTTACATTTTCTTGTACAAAAATTTGACTCTTGTACCTTATTTTGCCGTGACCAGTCCTGCAAGGTACGCACTGTCCGGAATTGGTGGTTTGCTTCTGATATCTGGTCTGATAGTGCTCACTTGCATAGACCAGGATGATGCGAGGCACAGCTTTGGGCACACCGGAGGTATGTTATATCATTATCACCTGATTAAAGGCGCTTTCACTCCATTAGCTTTGAGCTTAGGTCTAATGATCTTTGATATTTGTGGTATGGTCTACTTGTGATCATCGCCATATCAATTATCTAATTAGATTGCTTGTGCTTGATCGAAAGTAATGGCTGTTATACATCTACAAGGACAAATTTAAAACATATTTTCCTTTTCCTATTCAGGTTTCACTTGTCCGTTTGTACCACTTCTGCCTATTGCCTGCATTCTCATCAATGTCTACTTATTAATTAATCTTGGGTAAGCCTTCATGACTTCTTTGCTATTATTTTCAGCACTGCCGAACTATATTTCAGATTTTGGTTTTATACTGTTAAGAATGAATTTAGACCTAACTCAATCCCGTAAGCTAGTTTATGAGGTGGGGATTGTCCAACACTCATATAAATAAGGAGACAACAACCCATTCCCTTAACCAACGTTACACACTTTAATACCATCCGCATGCTCAGATCTAAATATTCAGAGCATGAACAACATAATACAGGCGCCCAACATTGGATAAATTAAGAATATTTATGAGTTTGACTCTGATACCATGTTGAGAAAATGAACTTGGGCCTAACTCAACCTTAGAAGCTAATTCATGAGGTTAGGATTGTCCAAAACTATATGAGGCGACAAGAACCCATTCCCTCGACTAATGTAGGACTAGTAAAACATATATGCTTCTTCCTCCTGCACTTACCTATACTTGCTAAAGATGGACCAATCGTCAATACCAGGAATCACAGCTCGTAATTTACCACTATTTCTTTATCATTTTAATCGAACCATTACTACTCAGCATTGTTAAACCTCTGCTTGCATTTCTTGCAGTGGTGAAACTTGGGCCCGTGTATCCATATGGCTAGTAATAGGAACGTGCATATATGCTTTGTACGGTCGAACCCACAGTTCACTAAAGACTGCAGTTTACGTTCCTTCAACTCACGTGGATGAAATCTACGAAACTTCAGCCATCTCCCTTGCATGTTAACACATGCATCTGTCGAGTCAAGTGATAGAACAATGTTTTCAGTTGCACACGGTTTACTGAAGAAGCAGCTGCACATTCGATCTTTCTGCTGATAAAAAAAGTGCTACATGTTTCAGAATGCTGAAACACATCTCTTTTCCTCTACTTTGCGTCATTTTTTTTTCTTTTCCCATTGTAGTTCTACTACTGAAAGAGGAAAAAAGAAAATAAAAACTAGAAATATTTGTTATTGCAAAACACATTTAGTAGTTTTTGTAATCAGCAGAGGGTAGTTAATTCTTTGAGCTTCTTTGTATGTGTACATATTTGTGATAGGAATGTGTGGTTCTGGCAATGGGGTACTTGTTGAATGTGTAAATATGTGAAATATAAATTTAAAGATTTCTTTGAGTTCCTCAAATAGTACTGGTACTTCTTTTCTTGTTTCTTGTACTTCGTTTTATTATTACTCGTTGTTTCCTTTGCTTCAATTATCATACTATTCGTTGAAGCTACTGGTGTTATCTTTTTCCTTCAATTTCTATATCAGATTAGCCAAGATTTATTTGTTTTTGTTCATTCCTGTTGCAACAAGATGGACTTTATTGAGGCTAATAAGGAACTAATTATTAAATTTTTGGTGGAAATTTATTTTACTTGCTCCATGTAATCTATTATTGATAACTTTGTCTCAACTTTTTTCACCATAAAAGACTACACTAGATATATTGACCAAGGTTTTATGATTATCCTATCTCACAGACTCACACACAGCTCGTTTGGTTACAACGAGTTATTGTCATGTAACCAGAAGGTTACAAGTTTAAGCGGTAGAAACAGTTGCATATAGACCCAATGTAATCCGACTCCTATCCAGCACATAGTGTGAGTTTAATGCCCAAAAATTACTCTAAAAATGGTGAGACTGTACGTACTGCTCCCTCAATTCCTTATGGAGAGTTCCATAAATGTTTCGCGAAAAATACTTCTGGAAGCCCTATCACCAAAATATTCATGAGCTAATACACACGAAAAACTGAAAAATTGCCCATTTCCTGTACATTACCCCCTAAAAATGCCCAAAAATCACTCTGAAAATGGTGAGATTGTACGTACTGCTCCCTCAACTCCCTACAAGAGTTCCGTAAACGTTTCGCGAAAAATTCATTCGAAAGTCATATCACCAAAATATTCATGGGCTAACACACACGAAAAAATTGAGAAAATCGCCTAATTTCTGTAAATTGGCTCCTAAATGCCCAAAAATCACTCTAAAAATGGTGAAATTGTACGTACTGCTCCCCCAACTTCCTACGGAGGGTTCCATAAAGGTTCCGCAAAAAAATCGTCCGGAAACCATATCACCAAAATATTCATGGGCTGGCATATATAAAAACTGAGAAAATCGCCCAATTCTGAAAATTTGCCCTAAATGCCCAAATATCATTCTAAAAAAGGTCAGACTGTACGTACTGCTCCTGCAACTCCCTACGGAGGGTTTCATAAAGGTTTTGCAAAAATTCGTTCGGAAGTCATATCACCAAAATATTCATGGGCTAACACACGAAAAATTGAGAAAATCGCCTAATTTTTGTAAATTGGCCCCTAAAGGGTTTCATAAAGGTTCCGTAAGAAATTTGTCTAGAAGCCATATCACCAAAATATTCATAGGCTAACTAAGACACACGAAAAACAGATAAAATCACCTAATTCCTTTAAATTGATCTCTAAATGCCCAAAAATCACTCTAAAAATGGTGATACTGTACGTACTGCTCCCCTAACTCCCTACAAAAGGTTCCATAAAGGTTTCGCAAAAAAATCGTCCAGAAGACATCACCAAAATATTCATGAGTTAGCACAATATATGTGGAAATTGTACTCATTTTAGCTTTCACCACTTGCAACAAATGCCATTACAAAAGAACAAATTGTATCTTCATTACAAATCAAAATCAACAAGTTGAATTCCTATCTCTAACATATTGACCCCCATAACTTCTCTAAATCATTACACAACTCTTTTTCTCTACCTATGACTATAGAAGTATGATCTGCATTATCAACAATTTTCACCTCTGCATTTGGCACTTTCATCTTTACATTGTTGCTACATTCCATTGGCACTACTTGGTCCCTACTACCTTGAATAACATTGATTTTCACCTTGGCTATTTTTAAAGTTTCCAAGTATTTATCCATAAACTTTGCTCCTCCACATATTACATTATGCATTGTGTGCCAAGCTGAATGATGAGTGTGCCTAGTCAAGTCAATTGCCATAAAATGTAGGTTCCTGAAATCAAAGAAAAAGAAGTAGATCGTAAGTATAGTCACGTCAACAACTCATTGTGTCCCCCCGAAAATGCATGTAGGCTATCACATCTTCACATGTATAAGTATAGTCACGTCAGCAACTCACTTTACATAATATCGAAGTGAAACCACTTACAAACAAAAACAAGAACTTATTTCTTTTCCAACTTAATACCCGATGTCTTTTACCATGTGGCTTTCTTAAAGTGGTGCTGCGCGGATTGTATATGTGAAATTAACCTGAAAAAACATATAAAAAGAAGTAGTTGTAGAAAGTGTTATCTGCATTACCTATTCCAAGTGAGCAACTTGAGGATTCCTTCCCAAATTCTGTGGTTTTTGCAGATGATGTAACATACACATCTACCCAAGTGTTCATACCAAGACATAAATGATGAACCAAATAACAAAGGTGGCCACAATCTTCTTGCAGCAAGTCTGTTAAGTGCTATTAAACTAACATCCTCCTTTGTTGAAGTGACATAAGGCTGAAATAATTCAGTCACAATAAGAATCAAAGACCATTATACAACAAAAACAACATACTCAGTGTAATTCCATATACGGGGTCTGGGGAGAGTAAAGTGTATGCAGACCTTAGCCCTTCCTCAGGGAGGTAGAAAGGCTTCTAAAATCTGCTTATTTTGAAAACCGTTTTTTGTCTGAAGTGGTTATCAAAAAATTTCTTTTGGAGAACAATTCGTTTGTGTTTGGCTAATCAATTTTTTATAAGAAATTAAATACTCCTGCCAAATACTAGAGCAGTATTTTGTGTTTGACTGAGGTTCCCAAAGGTTTTTTTGGGGAAACAACTTTTTCAGTTTTGTACTTTACTATTACAACAACAACATACTCCGTGTAATCCCACAAACTGGGGTTTGGGGAGGGTAAGATGTACACAAACCTTACCCCTACCTTGAGGGTAGAGAGATTGTTTCCGATAAACCTAGGCTGGAAAAAAAACAGTTCAAAGCAGATCAATGAAGAAGTCACGACAAAAAACTATATAAAAAGCATTTTAAGTTGTACTTACTGGTGCTATCAAGGTGATTGATCTGACTGATTGAGAATGTTTTGCAGCTAAAGCTAATGCCACCACACATCCCATTGAATGTGCAACGATATGAAATGAATTCAACTCTAATGGTTGAATCACTGAACTCTCAATCATTTCAACATGATCGTTAATTGTGTATAAGCAATTGTTTGGTTTTGGACTTTTTCCAAATCCCAATAGGTCAACTGCTAACAATCTGTATTTCTGCATTGCATCTTCAGATAGATAGGGAAAAATTGTCTCTGTCCAGAATGTAGATGATGAGAGAAAACCATGTAAAAATACTATATTTTCTGCTTTCTTCCCTTTGAAATCCTCTAAGTTAACTGCAAAATTTGTAAGTCTAAACATTAGTGCTTATCAATGGGAAGGGGTCAAATTTATTTCTATTTTTGTCTGAATAATAGGTATAGTGATTTTGACCAAATATTTTGATACTTCAATACACTATTTATGACAAAGAATATGAGTATATAAATATATACTATATATGTATTTCCTTCATATACGATGTGTTATTAAGCTTTGGATTATAACATTAAAAAAGAGTTAATGGTGAAAAACACGTACTTGAACTATTGTTTTTTCATGAGTTTCACACTCCAACTATCCGTCATTCTCTTTTTCTACTTTTGGTATCACCATCTACATGTTAAAAACTTAAAATACACCTCCACTATTCAGTTGATTCATTTTTCTACCTAAACTATTACCATTGTTAAAGGAAGAAAAGGAAAAGTGAACAACTGATATTTTAAGTGTGTTTTTTTTAATACATAAACCGTGATAGTTCACCATCGTTCAGGTAGGAAAAAAGGAAAAATGAACAATCGATAATTTAAATGTATTTTAATACATAAATAGTGATATTTCACGCAGTAAAAGCTAACAAACTAGTAGTTCAAATATGAAACTTGTGAATATGAAGCTAGCGTTTGGCCGCAAGTTTCCAAGTATTTTTGTCAAATAATACTTGGGCCAAGTTTTTCCCAAGTTAACACTCTGTGTTTGGCCCAAAGTTTCCCTAAAAATATTTGATTATTTCAAAAAATATGATTTATACATATAAGTTCTAAAAACTATTAAAAATACTCATAAGTTTGTATTATCTATTTATAATGAATATGTTCCGTTAAAAATATCCTTATAACATAATTGATAACAATTAACAACAACAAAATAACAATATAGGCAAGATCAATACATTAATGCATATTCAACCTTGTCATTGATACGGTTATAATTAGTAACAAACTATTCCTTTATATTAGAACTCAAACTATTCCTATAGCTATATATTAGTAGGAAGTAATAAATTATGGATATATTTTATAAAATATAAAAGTTTGGGTAATTTTTGAATTTTTTAAAGTTTCCAAATATTTCCCAAGTTTCCAAAAACTAGTTTTTTTTTTCTAGTATTTGGGAACTTGGGATTCTTTGGCAAAAATATTTGTCAAGTTATGTGGCCAAACGCCAACAGCTAAAATTTTCCCAAATATTCCAAAATAAAACTTGGGGCAAAACGTGTCTGAAATGTACCTTGATGAATTTCTTTGACAACAACATGAAGCTTCAATTCCCCTGCAATATTGCTCATCCATGAAACACAATTCTCACAAGAACAATCAGACCACCTCACATTTTCATTCAATTTTCTCCGACTACTAACATTCCGGCGAAATCCAATTCCCCTGAACAAATTTCTCCGTTTATGAAGAGTATTCGACAATTCATTATCACTATCACTTTTTTCTTCTTCTTCTTCTTCATTTTCTATGGAACAGTAACAACCCGAACTTTTACCTTCGAAGAATTCATCAATCAATTTGAAGAAAACGCAGAAAATAGCATCGAGCAAATCGAGAAAGAAGAAAACTACTGCACTCGCTGATGAAATGAGAATCTCTGATAAAATTTGTAGCCATTTTTGTGAGAAATTTACAGAGATTTTCTGCATATTTTGGGTATTTAGGGCTTCGATTTTCAAATTTGCTCAATTTCGTTTGCATGAGTTTCAGAATTTTACAGCAAAAAGGACGAGGTTTTATATCTTTCCCATCTTTCTAAGAGCAGGATTTCGGAAGTATGGGTGATATATAAATTATCTTTCTCAGCGTTCCTATTTAGTATTTCGGAAGGATGGATGATGTATAAATTATTTTTTTCATCTTTCTCTGAGCGTATTCAGGATTTTGGAAGGATGAGTGATGTATAAATTTCATCCATTTGATATTTATGTTCTTTAACACTGAACGTTAAATTTTAAAAATTATAGGTCCAATATATATAATACTACTAGTTTTAAATTTTAATATACATATTTAATTTAATTATATAAAAAATTTACCATGCTATTTTTTTTAGGAATTTCCAATGTAACACACTTGAAAATTTTGAAAGATTAAAGCAAAAAAACAAAAGAAAAATTGATTGAAATGCCAAAAGTGTTATCGATGACCACTTGGAGGAGTGTTACTGAAAAAAATAAGATAGTTATAAGATTTAAATTTCTATCTTTGCTAGAGAGGTGCACCGAATCATCATCTTATTATTATATGATATTTTTAACGTGGATTCACACATCTATACTTAAATATTTTTCTTAAAATATAACACTATTATATATGATCTAGAGAGGGGAGCATGGGTTCACGTGAACCACGAAATCCCCTCTAAATATGCCTTTGATCTTTCTGTGTTGTTCGATTTGAAAAATGTGAATTAGATGCTATATAAGTTCAATTGGATAAGCAATTCTGGCCCTGTATTGTATTGTATTGTATTGTATTGTTTTAATGTATACAATGTTTGGATAGATTGTATCGTTCTTCGTCGTTACATAATGTCACACATTCATAGTTTGAGTGATAAACCTACAAGAAAAGTAGCTTAAGGGATAGAACTATTATGAAAAAATAGGATAAAAGATGAAATATGATTATTAAATAATAAATAAAAATAAAATGAGAAGAAAATACTAAGGTAACGATGCGATCACACCAAATCGGTTATTACATAGAACGAGTCTTTTCGTCGTTGCCTAATGATGGATTTGAACGATATTGTACAATATAATTTAAGTAACAATCAAGACAAACATTGTATTTAAACTAACAATGCAATACAATACAACGGGTAACAACCATCCAAACTAAGTATTAAATTTATATTGAGTTGAACAAATAGACACATGCGTTTTACTTGACGTTCTACATTCTATATGTGATTATGTGGCGTCTTATGTGTATTATGTAGGTACAATGCGTCTGTTTAATTGTCTAACTTCATACAAGTTTAAGTGTCTACTTGTGCATATTCAAAATTGAGGAATATAGATGTTAGTTGAAGCGAAGTTAAAAGGATATATGTATGTATTATGCCTTTTATAAATTTGTCAAAATAGAGGCGATTCGTGTGAGAAAAAGAAACGCAATGATTAACGATATTGAATAATTAGTATAAATTTTTTTATATTATAAAAAATATCAAAAAATAGCCATATTTTAGTAAATGAAGAACACAATTATTAACAGGCTTTGATATTCTCAGGTGAAGCACAAATATAAATGTTCTTAAAATCTTTATTTAATTTATTTTTCAATCTAACAAAAAAAAATTAGTCAAATGGAAAGACACTTTAAAACTTATTGTGTTAAAGGAATATAAGACAATTCAATGTGTGGTGAAATTTTTGACTACGTAGGGTAGAATGGTTTATTGATTGAATATTATCTGTTTTGTTTATTCTATTCTTCTAATTTATGGACCATATTAAGACTAATCAAATGAATATTGTCCAAGTAATTTTACGATCTCAAAGAAGAACACGTAAACATTATTCGTCTTTTAAATGGGTTAATCTTTAATATATTTTTTTTAAAATAGATTGATTTTTAATCTCGTTCTTTAACTATCAAATTTTTATCTAACAGAATATAAGTTTTTTAAGAGTGCATATATAACTTATGTAATATCATGATACAAAAATATAAATTTATATCTCATGAAAAAAGTTATTTAAAGGGGGCCTAATGTCATAAAAGTGGGACTTTTTGTTTTGATATGAACTTTAAGATGATAGAAATTGATGCTTGTAAGAAGAAATCAAAATCAGATATAGGGTATGGAGAAAATTGCGTTGGGGGTGCCACTTTAGGATGGGTCTTGTAATGCGCAATCTAAATTTAGTCGGAGCGTTAATGCGGATATCAAGTGAAAAATAACAAGAATAAAAATAGATATGGGTGTGTTTGGTATGGAGGAAAATGTTTACCTAATTTTACGCGTTTGATTGATCAAAACATTTAAAAAATATTTTTAAATGAAAAAAAAGTCTCCTTGAAAATAAAGAAAACAAATCGACATTCTCTCCTCTCCATCCCCACAATTACCACCAACCCCATGGCCTAGCATCCACCACCCCCATCTCATACTCATAATTTTGTCTTAAATATATATAAATATTTTTAAAATAATAATATTTTTTAATTTACATATCAAATAAAAAAATAAGTAAGACATCACTTATTTTCTTTAAAATATTTTCCAAACATTTCCTTAGTACGTAGATAAGATCACAAGATAACAATATACAGTTCTTCCAAAAAAACTTAAAAAGTTTGGAACATTTTAAATTAAAACAAAATAGTAGTCTAA
Source organism: Solanum etuberosum (assembly GCA_029582245.1). Lineage (NCBI taxonomy): Eukaryota > Viridiplantae > Streptophyta > Magnoliopsida > Solanales > Solanaceae > Solanum > Solanum etuberosum. The sequence continues at coordinate 86,090 of JAJONR010002400.1, read as the reverse complement.
TTTAGTGACATAAGATGGGATGATTTTTCAAGTCTTCCTACCATATATTCGATCGTCCCTTTTATTGCGTGTGACACTGTTTGATTTGATATAATATTTAAGAAAAATATGAAAATTTTAAAAAATTGTAGTTTAAGTTAATCCTTAGATATTAGTTGTATGGTTATTAAAAATGAAATGAGAAATTTAAAGTTAATAATGTAGTTTCTATTTCTAATCATAATAAAGTGACATTTTTTTTGGGATAGATTAAAAATGAAAGAATGTCACCTAAAATGGGACGAGGAGGGTATTAGTTCGTCTTCCTCTATTGCATTTTACAATCTAGATAACCTTATTGCTTCACGACAATAAAACAACAATATATTCAATATATATAATCTTACTAGTGACGTTGTAACCTTATTTTCACGACAATAAAAAGATTTGAAAAAAATAATAAAAATAGATGCACCAAATGTTTTTGAGTCAAAATATTCATGCTTGAATATAATTCATGACGTGAAATTGAATTTGTCTCAACTAAAAACCTCGTCAAGACATGTTCAAACATCTGCATCTAACTGAACGCAACTCTTTCATGAACTTGATTTGGACATATCTATTTACTTAGTCACATGTTTAGGGTGGTGGGAGTGGATGTTTTCAAAAACTCGATAACTTTCACGCAGATTTTGTATTTATATTGACGACTTAGTAATATAGTACTAATTTTTAAATTTTATTATCCTCCTTAATGACAGTTCGAGTCCTTATAGGTACATATAATAATAATTTTAAAAAATAATCTAGAATTATTAGAAACACATTAAACTTAAATTTTAAATCCGCTTCCAAATCGGTAAATATAATAAGTGCCAACTTCCAACTCACTATGTTTGACCTTCCAACTCAATAGTTGCCAATTAACATGCTGTTTGTTGTGGTCAAATAGTTATAAATAAGGCCATTGTCATGCAGCTTGCCAACTGCATCACCAATATGAAACACTTTGTGTCTCGTAAGAAAAATATTTTCCACAAATATTTTTTTTAGAAAAATAAATAATTTTTATTTATTAATTTTTTGTGTTCGATAAGTAAATAAAAAATATTATTTTAAAAATATTTGTATATAACATAGATAAATACTATGTAAGGTGAGGTGACCGAGACGTAGGGGTGCAAAGGCGTATCCAGAATTTTAAGATGATAGATGCATTGTTACGAAAAGGTGGATTTAATGTATAATTTTGATCGATTTGACATTTAGGTTCTTATCACCTAAAAAAAATAATTTAAAATTAACAAGATTAGACAAAAGATATAAATTTCTAACTTCACTTGGAGAGGTGCACACAATCATCATCGCACGACATTATATGATATTTTAAATATGGATTCACACATCTATATGTAAATACTTTTAAAAAAAAATAACAACCCTATATATGATTACGGTAGGGAAGCATGGATTCACGTAAACCCAATAACCCCCTCCTGGATACGCCTCTACAGGGGTGTGGGATGGTAGGGACTCGAAAAGACACAAATTAATATGGAAAATAAGTCATTTATATAGCTTGCTTTCTTACTTTTATTAGGGATTTCAGACTACTTTTCTTAGAGAGTTCATTTTTCTTATGTTCAAAGAAAATATATCTGCAACGAAAGATAGTACGAGGAATAAATCCAATTCAAAGAAAGAGATTACAATGCAAATTATTTACGAACTAAATATTTTGAAACTTCATTATGAACATCATCAAATTAATTTCTTTTAAATATTTTAAAAATATATGATTAAACGCTAGCTAAATCATTAGGCCAAAAAAATTTGTTTTTTTTTACTACATACGTAAAATTCTCCAAAATATTTTGCCAACAAAGGCTTGGGGTGGGGGTGGAGGGGGGGGGGGGGCTGAGGGAGGCATTTATTTATACGTACACACGTTTATTTTTGGAAAAAAATTGGAGGGGCTGAATAGTTATCATATAATACGTTGAGTATTAGTTCATATATATAAGTTTGAAAATAATAAATGTAAGGGGTTAAATTGTACGTGATGAATTATGATTTATTATTTAGCTTATTTTACATATTCAATCTTAATTTGTTTCAACTTTGCATTATGTTGGATAATCATTCATAGTATTACATTTACGACTCGTCTCAATTCAGCCTAAACAGTCTATTTACCACCCCAAAATGTGACCCACCTTAACTCAAATTCTAATATGTAACATATTATTTGTGCTAATAATGTTAACTAAATATAAAAAATATTGCAATAAGAGCAATTTTTTGTCATTTTGGTAAAATAGGAGCATATTCGAAATTATTTTATAATGAAGAGAAAAGTTATTTAATTTTATGTAGTTTTTGTTTTAATTTATTAATGTTCAATATTTATTTTGAATTTGATTAATTTAAATTCGTATTAATAATAAAATTTTCTCTATTAAATGTGATTTGAACCAAAGCATTAAAAGGTAGTTTAATGCTTTATATTTAATATTTATATTAAAATTTAACTAAATTTAATGACTTAAACATACCTAAATTTGTATTAAAGGGATTTCATATCCGGTGGACCATAAAATCAACATTGAAACTGGTTTGGTGACAAAAACAAGGTGCCACAGTTGAAGGTTAGGGGCTGCACCAGTGGGGTGGGTGGGTAGGTGAGAACAATGGATACCCAAAATCCCACGTCTTGTCTTCACCAACTTTTCACTTCCCTAATTATAATTTCACATTTTATTTCTGATACTTTTTCTTTTCAATTACAGAACCTCCATTGATACTGTATTACTGTTCATCAAGATTCATCTTTTCTGGTAAGAATCCAATCCATTTTTTTTCCAGATAAACCCCCTTTTCCCCCTTTTTCTCAAAATGGGGTTCTTTTCTTGGAATTTGAGATGTTATTTTGAGTAGTGACTGATGTGAAATTTGTAGTTAATCAACACCCTTTTGTGTTTTTTGCTTCTATCTGTTTAAAGATCAGATTTTTAGTTCAGCGATTTAAGAATCTTGGATCTTTATCTGAATTTGAGATTCAAAGGTTGATATGCTTTGTTTTGTGGAGAGAACTAACTGAAGTTTGTGTAAAGATCAGATTTTTATTTTTGAGAAATGGAGTTCTTGGAAAGACCTGATGCTCAATTGATTATTGGAGTTGCTGTTGCAGCTGTTGCTGTTGGTGCTACAGCTTATTTTTACTTCTCTTCCAAGAAGTCCAAAGGTTTGATTTAACTTAGTTTATCCATTTCCAGCATTAGAAGAACTGTTGATTGCACTTATGTATGCTTGTTATTTAGGAGAAACAGGTAGATTGTTTTGAAATTAATGGTAGTGTAGCTAATATTTCATGGAAATGGTTGTGGACTTGGGGTGTGTGTGTGTGTGTGGTTGTGTGTATATGTTGCTTGGACTTTTCAAAATGCCACAGGGTATGTGTTGGATTGTTCAAAAGTAAAGCATGTTTTAAGGATTTAATACCTGTGTGGCCGCGTTTTTGGAGAATCCGAGCAATATAGGTGTGTTTAGAAACTATCAGTCATGCATGTTTAGTTTGTAACAAGCTACATCTCCCATTAAGAAACATGGAATTGGGATACTGGTGTTCATAACTTGATAATTTTTTGTGTATGTATCAGCAATCCTCTAGTGTTTCAACTCAGTCTCATTCTTATTCATTTATATAATCAAGTTAAAACGTTCGAACCCTATAGAGCTAGGGGTGCTGTGTGATTTTATCTTATTTTAAAGATGTCAAGATATGTTCTGATTTAGTTTATTTCCTCAAGTCACTAACAAAACTGTGCCTAGTTCTGTTTTCTATGCCTTTGATCTCGGTTATACTGACTGATTGTATCTTGTTATCTTAACAGTATGTTTAAACCCTGAAGAATTCAGGGCATTTAAGCTTGTTAAGCGCACACAACTTAGCCATAATGTGGCAAAATTCAGATTTGAACTTCCAACGCCCACTTCTGTGTTGGGACTACCCATTGGACAACATATTAGTTGCAGGTTCGGTTGATTAAACTATTCTCACATGCCAGTAGTTTTTTTGTTTTTTGCTCTCACCATTTGGTTTCTTACTTGATGCTCAATCAATCAGGGGCAAAGATAGTCAAGGTGAAGAGGTTGTTAAACCATACACACCAACTACTTTGGACTCGGACATTGGATATTTTGAGTTAGTTATAAAGGTAAAACTTAGGTAGTGCGGTGATTTTGCTCTTGCCTTTTCCTATCTCATTTTGGTGATTTTGATGGTTTGTATTTTGTGAATGCACAGATGTATCCCCAAGGAAGGATGTCACATCATTTCCGGGAAATGCGTGAGGGTGATTATATGGAAGTGAAGGGACCCAAGGTAGATTTTTTGTTGCTTGTGAGATAATTCTGCAGTGATACTTATTGGTCATCTGGTCTCTTTTTTGCCTTTCAGAAGGGTATTGTTGTTTCTTTTAATTTTTTTCTTCTTTACTTCGTTTCCCTTCTTCAACAATTCCAAGTTTGTTAAATCATTGAATGAATATCCGGTGACTTAGAAAGTGAACAGAAGATTAACTACTGAGAATAAAGTAGGAATCTTGTGGTGCATCCAAGAAATATTCTTCTGCATATGGCTTGACCATATTTCTTTTCAGATTTTACCTTTCTATGTATTATGTATTTTCTGCTTCCATATCTAAGATTTCGAAGTAGGAGAAATCTGACTGACATTGCTTAATTTCATGGCATTGGATTCTTGATGCTTCCATTAAAAAGTTTTATCTCTTGAGGACTTACACATCAATTTCCTTTCATAAATAGGGCCGCTTTAAGTACCAGCCTGGTCAAGTTAGAGCATTTGGAATGCTTGCAGGAGGCTCTGGCATTACCCCGATGTTCCAGGTCTGTTTTCTTTCTGCTTTACTTAAATAGCTTGTCTTTCCTTCTTTGTTTTTTGTGATAATGGTTGTTCTGGACCGAAATATTTCAGAGTTTGATGTAGGTATACTTCTTTCTGTTTCTATCCAGGTTGCTAGAGCTATTCTTGAAAATCCTAACGACATGACGAAGGTGCACCTGATATATGCTAATGTTACTTCCGAAGATATTCTTCTGAAGGTACATATTTATCTCCTTTTTGTCATTCAATTGGTTCATACATTTCACTTGTATGTTTGAACAAATTTTATGCTTGCACTTGACTGATCTCCTGTCACGTAATCGTAGTTGCTGCAGTTGAACTGTATTTAGTACAGTAATATGTTCTATATTTTTCCTGGAAGTTCCTTGATTCCTATTCAATTCCGTAGTGCAGGGTGCTTAATTTGTAAAATGTGTTCTTAGTTGAGTCCTCTGCTGATTTATGCGTTAGCTATGGGAGAAATTGTCTGATTTTTATTTTTGAACTTGAGTGGCAACTGCTTTGTGTTTAGTTGCTCAAGTTATAGAACGCCTCCACAGCATTTTTTACATAGGAGACATGAAACCAATATACAATGATTTGCACTAAAGATATAAAGCATTTGAGATTACAATAAAGATGAATATCTTCCCTAAAGTATCCAAACTTTCTATCTGCCAATTTTTGTTGTATTAGTAAAAGTTATTGATATACTACTTCTCGTGTTTCCCCCTTTAGATCAACTTCATCCTTTACTAATAAAATCAAATCAATTTAAAGAAGCACACTCCCACAAATATGGCTCATGGGATTGCCAACAGGCGTCTACTATATTGAATTTACCCGATAGTCCCCATTTTGTGAAGTCTAAGTAATCTGTAGTTATGCCATATAACCTTTGACTGTTTAGAAGTGTTGAACTCGTTCGCACTTTCACAGTCTAGTCTTTATTACTTTTCACTTCTCCAAATTCATTATTGAACTTGACCTGCATGTTGAGTCTTTTTATGTGATCCTTTTCTAAATGCAATATCCGCTTTTCTAATAATATCGGGGATGCCAAATATTCTATTTTTAGGAACTATTTAGGGGGTCAAGGAGTAGTAGACGTGTTTTTATCTGAATATCGAAGTCCAATGATTTTATATTTGCAAAATTGATCCTTGCCAAACAACCAAACAAGTTAATTACTTCCCTAACATTTATGATAGTTGGCCTTTTAGCAGTTTAGCACGACATAGTTGAACAATTTTTAAACTGAAGTTGACGACTGCCAATCATTATTTGTTTCTTGGGGTTACCTTTTTTTTGCCTTTTGGCTAATATTTGGTGTAGTATTTGTATTAGCTTGAGTGTACTGAAGGTTCACACCTGAATTTGTATTTATTGGCCTGCAGGAAGAGTTGGAGGGCCTTACTGCTAACTATCCTGACCGTTTCAAAGTTTATTACGTCTTGAATCAGGTCAGTTCTATAACTTCATTTCTGGTTTGAAAACTGGTACCTAAATTCTAGACTTTTGGAGGCACTTAACGGCATTTTTTTGGCTCATGGGAGAAGTGTAGCATATTAAACGTGTTGTGTCCAGTTGGTTTTACAATGAAGGATGCTGCCAACATTTTTGAATGCTGAATAGACATACATAATTCTCATTAACCGTGGATTTATCAACCAAATTTTATTCTCTCTTTCCATTCGGACATCATGATTTTCTTTCTTGTTTAGTATCTTTCCAAGTTGCTCCTTGTTACGGTGCATTTCTCTTGCAAGTAAACATGCTTTTACATCCTACGTATTGAATCAAATGATTAGATCGTTCTCTTAATATATGTGTAGCCTCCGGAAGAATGGAGTGGTGGTGTGGGATTTGTCTCCAAGGAAATGATCCAGACTCATTGCCCTGCCCCGGCAGATGACATTAAGGTATTACATTGCATATTTGAAGTTGCTAAAAGCTACCTATTCTAGCAATCATGAGTTTGTAGTCGGAGAAATAGGTAGATTAGCTTAAAAGTTCATGAAATATCGAGGGAAAGTAGATTTCGACTGATTTCATGTTAAACGTGCAGATACTGAGGTGTGGTCCACCACCGATGAACAAGGCAATGGCTGCTCATCTTGAAGCCCTCGGATATTCACCGGAGATGCAATTCCAATTCTGACTTGTTTTTTTGTTTTCATTTTTATCCCTGCATTAAAATTAACCATTATTATCGCGAATTATAGTCTGGAGAAAGACATTTTTCAGTGAAGAGACTCAAAAACCTGCTCTTGATTTTGAATAACATCTCATCCTTGAGTAAAAATGTCATCTTTGCTATTCTGGTCTTGGTTCAAAGTGCACTAACATCAACATAGCACTTGAGTTGATTGCAGTCTTGTTTTTTTTCTTCTTTTCAAGTTGTTTATTGCGGAGAGGATCTGTCGGAAACAACCTCTCTATCTCTCAAGGTAGGGATAAGGTATGCATACACGCTACGCCTCTACCCTAGACCCTACCTTGAATTTCATTGATTGTTAGGTCACATTTTTAGATATTGGTTAAAATATGAATCCTAATTTTGGTATAAAATATACCACAAGGAAGATGGGAGGACCATTGAATCCTAATTTTAACATACTTTTCGAAAATAATCTCCCTACTTTCTTATGAATCGATGAAAATAAACTAGTGTTAAGAGTTTAGAATCATACTCTCTATTAGGAGTATGCGAATTTCAATGATAAATTGAATTGAAAATATGTTAAGACGGGACAGATAATTTGAGACGGACAGATCAAATTAAGTTATTTGAAAAATAATTAAGGTATCAAGTTTTTGAGATCCGTATTTTGAGATCTGTCTATGAACCTTACATTAACTATAACATTAATAACCGTTTAAATTACTAATTAAATGAACTCTTAACCACTAATTAACGTGAGCTTGGATTAAAAAATACCTAAACCACATGGTACAAATATGTAAACTAATAGTACAAACTCACATTGCATGTCTGACTGTCTGTTGAACTTATGTTGAAAATTTAAAACTATAGTATAAAAAATGAAGAAAAAATTGTCAGCAAAAAAGACTGATGAGCCCGCTTCTTCAGAGATTCCAAATTCACCTATTTCTACGCTGTTTTGAGATTACACCAAAAGACAAGAAATTGGAACGGTTCAGAGAAATTTGACCCTTTTTGTATTTGGTGTAACTGCTCTGTCCTCCACCTGTTTGTCTTTTTGTTTCCATTTTTTCAACCCTTTTTCCTCTCGTTGTATGAACATTTTTCTCTATTTCTTCATATTGTAGTCAAATTCACGTTGGTTCTGATCTGCGTTTTCAGTTTCTTGATCTGGGGTTGTGATTTCTTGGGTTATTTCAGCTCCATTGACAAGTTTTCTTGCTTGTATAGAAAAAAAATCCATTCTTGATTTGGTTTTTCCTTGTTTTTACCAATCTTGTTTGGTTTTAAGAAAAAGGTGTGTCTTGGATTTAGATATTGGTTTGATAAAAGGGGTGTTTGTTTTGGATTTGTTTATTAACCATAGTGTGATAAATGCTGAGGTGAAGGATAAATATATGATTTTTATGGTGTGAGCTATTGTTGGAGTTTGGTTTTGAGTTTTGTTTAGAATGAATGATTAAATGTTTTTTGGTTATTATCATGTCATTTGTTTAAAGGTCTAATTTTTGCATTGTTTTGTCCACCAGTTTGAGTATTGGAGCAAGAATGGTAGCTTATAGGATGTGTTAGTTGTTGTTACTTTGTTGGTATAGAGAATTGCAATGGCTGAGAGGAATGTACATTTGATGGGATTTTTCGGTCGAAAATCCTTGTTTAGTATGTTTTCAATTACTTCAATCTTGTTCATGTTATCTTTGTTATTTGTGATGCGTTCAACTGGACATCGTCACTTTTTTTACCTCAATGTATTACCTAAGTCAAAGGTTCTTGCTTTGTCTGAAGAAGGTTATTCACAATCTAGTAGTCAAAGTGAGTATGAGGTCTCAAATTCAAATCGAGCGGTGTCTAACAAAGGAACATTGGAAAAGTACAATGTGTTAAAGTGTAATCCTAGTAAACAAGTCCTTAAAGTTTTTATGTATGACTTGCCCCCGCAATTTCATTTTGAACTCTTGGGATGGAAGGCTGAGGGAAAGGGTGTCTGGCCAGATATTAGGAAACTGGTTCCTACTTATCCAGGCGGATTAAACGTGCAGCATAGTATAGAGTATTGGTTGACATTGGATCTTTTGTTGTCTGAATTTGATGACAATTTGAGTGGTCGAAGTGCTAGTGCAATAAGAGTGCATAATTCAAGTGAAGCTGATGTGATATTTGTTCCTTTCTTTTCATCGATTTGCTATAATCGGTTTTCAAAGCTTAAGCAAAAGAAGAAAACAAGTCCAAACACCTTGCTGCAGCAAAAATTGGTTGCCTTTTTGACAGCACAAGAGGAATGGAAAAGATCAGGGGGAAAGGACCATATAATTCTCGCACACCATCCAAATAGCCTTTTGGATGCAAGAATGAAGTTGTGGCCTGCAATGTTCATACTTTCAGACTTCGGAAGGTATCCTCCCACAGTAGCTAACGTCGAAAAAGATATTATTGCACCTTACAAACATGTAATCAGGAACTATGAGAATGACACTTCTGATTTTGATAGTCGACCAACGATGCTCTACTTCCAGGGAGCTATATACAGAAAAGATGTAAGTCATTTCTGGTCATGTAGTCTTCCGTTAACTATATCTCTCCGATTTAAGTGGTCATAATAAGGTAGAACAGCAAAACTAAGAAATAAAATTACTTGTAGATGTTTTTCTGATTATGTGTTTGTGTTAGTGCACAATATCATATGCTTGTTAATAGAAACTATAGGAAATTGTTGACTCTCAAGTAATTTCATCTGTGATATGTTGTGTATTTGTTATTTCGAGGGGGGGAGTTGGAGTTGGGTGCTAAATGGATGATGTGAAGGAAAATAACTTGTTAGGAACATAACAAGGCGATATGTCACCGTATGAGCAGCATACCCTTTTCAGGTGAGAATTCGAAGAATTGTATTGGAACCTAGCATCTCGGACCTGCCTAAGCTTTGTAGGAGGTACAAGAATTACTATGGTTAGTACAATACAATAGGTAGTACTTCCCCGTCCATGTCCATTTTGTTGAATAGTGAAATATTACGATGAAATTGTAGCTATCACTTAACAAACTTAGCAGAATCGTTAGACAGATTACAGTAATTTGGCGTGACACTGCATAAAAGGGCAACTGATAGCTTATTTAGTGCAGAGTTTGGAGGCATGATCACTTAAGTGTCGGCCTGCAATTGTTTATTTGGTTCTTGTAACTTGAAAAAAAATATAAGTTGTTTGGATTTACTGCTCCAAGTTCCAAAACTGAAATATCACACGGAAGGCTCAATTTTATATTCTCCTTTCTTTTCCCCTTCGTTCTGGTCTTTAGAAGGTCAATGAGAAGGACATAAGCAACACGATTGCAGACCAACTGAAATTGGATTGCTAAGTCATCAGGATCAAGCCTCGTGTTTAGATATCGCTATTCTTTATTTCATTTAGTTGTGGACTGTGGCCTGTATGCTGCTTATCAAAATAAAGCAAAACAGAAAAGTTAGAACTTTTTGCATACATATATTCTTTCATCTGGATTAGATTAGTTGAACGTTTCCCCGAATTTCTTTTACTCTTTATACAAGGATCTACCAGACAACCTCTCAAGTAAAATTGTGGATGCATGAGGCGAAGTTTTGATTCTTTTAATTGCCAAGATACCAGATTAACATTGTGATACATAGTGTGTGAGATCTTCAATGATTACTCACTAAATCCATGCCGAAGGAACTAGAATTTTGAACTTTAGCAAGATTGTCACAATGTACCCTATTTCGTTACTCTTTTACTTTTCCTGTTTCGAGTTCTTTCATTTTCTCGTTTCCAAGTCTTACGTGTTTTTAATCTTCAGGGTGGATCTATTCGACAAGAGTTATTCTATATGCTGAAAGATGAGAAAGATGTTCATTTCTCCTTTGGAAGTATACTAAAAGGCGGAGTAAAACAAGCAACAGACGGTATGCACTCTTCCAAATTCTGTCTCAACATTGCAGGTGACACTCCCTCATCAAACCGTCTCTTTGATGCTATTGCATCTCACTGTGTACCAGTCATCATTAGTGACGAAATAGAGCTTCCCTATGAAGATGTTCTTGACTATTCAGAGTTCTGCATATTCGTCCGTACATCAGATGCTATCAAACCAAATTTCCTCATTAACTTCATCAGGAGCATCACGAAAGAAGAGTGGACTAGAATGTGGGAAAGGTTAAAAGAGATCGAAAATCTCTTTGAGTATCGATATCCTTCCAAGGACAACGATGCTGTTCAAATGGTCTGGCAAGCTATCGCTCGTAAGGTTCCTACTGTCAATTTTAAGGTGCATAAATCATCCAGATATTCTCGATCACCTGTTTCGAAGGAAGGAGGGCTAAAATCATTTCCCTTGCCAAAGAATATTTTGTAAGCAACTTGAACATTCAGTAGTTTTTTTGAATATTTTGTCAACATCAGAAATTTTTTCACAGTTTTGAAACATAACCAATGTTTTGCAAACAATAGTTTATATATACTATATAGTATAACATAGAAAAGAAAGTTGTAATTTTAAAGTCTATGATTGTTGAATCAGTTAAAGAGATCATTGATAAACTTGTTCATTCATTTTTCATCTGTTTAACTTTTTTTCTATATGAACTTTGAAATCAGGATTCTCAGTAAGGATGTTCAAATTTCTATATATATGTAGTTACGCAATATAATTATCTATATACACATAGTAAATTTTCGAAGAAGGATGTTTAATTGACCACCTTTCATATCCTTCATTGTATGTGGCTACATCGTTGCATTAATGATCACAAAAAGTAATATATTGTCGAATCGAATAGTTTTGAACTCACAATTTTAATATTATAATGAATTCAATGTCAAGAAACTTAAAGATGGAATCCATTACGTATAAATTCTAAAATGAAAGTCTAATTAAGTAAAACTTCCTATTAAAATGCTCTTCTTCCTTATCATATCGAGTGTGTCTAGTACGATTCACATTTTTTGTATGGTTTTTAAGTTATTGTACAAGAGCAAGATTGCAAATTTTCTGGAGGTTTCCAAAAGAAATATGAGAGTTTGCTTTTTCTCTTTCTCAGAGCGGTCTGATCAAATAGGGGATCAAACCACTCCTAGTGTTTTAACTAGTTATTAATGGTCGGCGAGATGAGCGTGCTATTTTCAAATCGATTGATAGATAGCCTGATCTGTTTTGATAGCGCTAAATACGAAATCGAAAAAGGCCAAGCTACGAACAGTACCCTTTACGATTGAAGGCAAATGAGTAGAGACCCCTACAAGCATATGAGGTCGCGTTTTAAGGGGCTTTGGATGCCTTAGGGGGGAAACTCTCCAGTACTAACGAGTTAGTAGAAGCTGTCGTGCCTTTTATGACAAATTTACAAGAAACTTTGAGCGGGAGACAAGGGGCGAACCCGTAGGTTCCCGATGCCCTACCTCCGTTCCAAAATAGTATTTGTCACATTTTTTGTTTGCACGCTCTTTAATATCGACATATACTAGGCTTGGCATTGATTATTCTCTCGATGCAATGCAAAACAATTTCCAAGAACATTGATATTTGAGTCTCATCAAATGACTTTCTCATTGAATTTTGTGGTCCATCATTTTCTATGAATTTATAACTTTAGGGTGTGTTTGATACAGAAAAAATTGTTATCTCAACGGTATTTATATGTAATTTAACAAAATACTATGAGATGTGACGATGAGGTAGGAGGTGGGGGTTTGAGGGTGGTGAGGGGTAGATTGCAGAGGCGAATTTAAGATTTAATTTTACGAGTTTAGTATATAAGGTTTTTAGTGGTGAGTTCATTATATTTTTAAAGCTATAAGTTTATATCTAGTGTTTATTGCAATTTTAGTAAATTTTTATATATAAATTTATGTTCCGTCTCAAAAGTATTTAGTTCAGATTAATTTGATACTGATGCATTGGATCCATTTCTGGTGGAGGGTTGGGGTGTTGGGTGAGTGAGAAAGTGACAATCTTAAAATATCATTTATAAAAATTATTTTTTCTAGTTCTATTAGAAAAGTCTTTTTTTTTTTTAAGGAAAATAAAAAAATAATTTTATATATCAGCCAAGTTAACTTTAAACATACATACTATTACTCATAATTAAGTAACAAATTTTATGATTGAAAGACACGTATCTTGCATTTATTGATTTAATTTTTTTTTGAACAGTTGTATAGTCTCCCCGCTTTCTTTTTCATTTGTTGGTACTTGGTGGTTCAACTAATGAAAATGAAAGATAATAAAAAGGAACGATCATCGAATGATGTACTGTAATGAATAAGACTGTTCTTTCTTCTATCAAAGGTTTTATGTTTGAGCTCGAGGTATGAATTTTCTTTTGATAGGAAGTGCTACCTCTCGAATGGAGTTCTATCTGATTCGAATTTAAATTAATCGAACTCTAATACATATATCGAATATCGGATGAGAAATCAACCAAAGATGAAAGAATAAGGAATGAAAGGTGTTTATGGAACCATAATTTTTTGTTGGATAAAAGTATATATCAAGAATATGCAATATAGTCTTTGATAAATGATAGTAGTACCTAATAATAATTCAATTTCTCTTACCTTAATAATTGGCTGTTGAAAGGCCAAAAAGGTTGATTGGACACTTCTATTTTGGTGGAGCACTTTGATGCACTTCTATTTGCATCAAAGAAATGAATGCAGTATATTTTTAGGGAGAATATCTAGTTCAGCGGAAAAGACGACGGGTGCATCATCAACGATTTTTTGTATGATAATTAAAGCATAACACCCAATGCCGATTCAGATAAAACTAATGTACTAACGCATAAATATGGATTAAATGACTATATTAGATAAAAGTTTGCTTTGTAATTATAAATATGAATTAAATGACCCTTCCAAAATACTTTCAATTTAAACGCACTCAACAACAACAACATCATATCTACAAAGCTAGAATAGAGTCTTTTAACTATTTTCCACCTGTCAAATTATGCCACATAAATTAAAACATACGGAGTAATTATAAGTTTAGGTCTTGTTGTACAACATCCTACTAGCCAAAGGAAGACCTAAGATTTGTGATTCAACTCCATTTTTTTTTAAAAAAAAATTATTATAAAAATTGCTTTTCAAACAAATCAGAAACACATGCAAAAAGAAGAAAAGAAAAAGACTGAAAATAGAAAGTGCCAAAAGGAAAGTGGGCCACAAAGCTAAATGGGCCGAAAAATCACATCAGGCCTGACTCATAAAGTGAAAGTGAAAGGTCACACACAGCCCATGATACCAAAATATATATATATTTTTATTTTTATTTCTATTTTTAATTTAAAAATTATTAAAAAATAAATAAATTATCATAAGATGAAACAAAAGGCCAAACATAATATAAAGTTTTGAGTTCAAACTTAATTATATCATAATTTTAAAAGTCTAAGTTCTTTCGCACCGATTTGATAAATTGAAGATATGAGTCACGTGAAGAATAAGTGAGAACATTATTAAACTAAAAGTGATATTCACGAATCCACGTCAAAGAACACAATATGACAAAAAGTGGAAGGGGATGGGTAAAAGGGTTTAGGGCCCTCAAGTCCCCCTTGCTTTTGTGTCTTAGGTATGAGAATATATATAGTTATACCTATTAAAAATTTAGTTAAATTTAGGGCCCTCAAGTCCCTCCATATGGTTCTTTATACATTGTTTTATGGTACTTCCAACTGCTAAAAAAATATTATTAAGAGTGTGTCGAATCTTCTAAAAATAGTATATTTTAAAAGAATTTGATTAGAATAATATACATATGACAGTATTTTTGAAAATTCCAAGCAGAATGAGTATTATAGAATTGAAGGAAATGAAAAGCAAATAAGTTGAAGGAAATCGAAAAGCTTTTTGCACGTACTTTTTACTGTTATCTATGCTAATTAGTTTTTTATTTATTACTAAGACAAAATAAGAAGAATATACTCAATCGTATTTTAATTTTCTAAAATTATAATTAACTATCTATTTTTAATAAGAACGACAATATGCCAGCATAATGTCTCAAGCTAGAATCTTTCTTTTTTCCTTTTTATTTTTTTATTATAATGACTTGGCAATCTCTTAGATCTTGAAATGCCAAAAAGTATAATATTTGAAAACATTCTTTATTAATACCCCCAAAAAAGTGTAATAACAGAAGACACTTTTTTTTTTGGGACCAATTTGGTTGTTTTATTTCTTATGCTACATATAAATTTGACTACTGCAAAATGCAGCTGGCTAGAATTTAGTTCATTTTTTTGAAAAAAATAAAATAAAATTCTAAAGACAAAAAACAATGAGTAATAAAAAATGCTATGAGTTACCCTCTTCATTTCAATTTATTTGTGTTATTTTTTTAGTTTGTTTAAAAAGAATGTTCTTTTTTCTGATAATTCTTTAATTCTAACTTTTCACGTATCATATTTAATTCACAAGATTAAAGCACGTTCTGAACTTCTAATATATTCTACATATCTTTTAATTTAAGATCACGAAATCTAAAATAGTTGAAGTGTCAAGTCAGTACCAAATAAACAAATTAAAACAAAGTGAATATATAATTTGTGTTTAATAAATTAGTCGAAGTGTGCGGAACAAAAGTTTGTCCAAACAAAAGAAAGTGACAAATGAAGTATGGTCTCTCTTCACTGTCACTTGTTCTTGTGTTCATTAACTGTCACATCTTTGCAGGTATGTATTCAAGATTCAGATTTTTTTTTTCATAAAAGATTATAAATATTTGTACCAATACTATACTCTTGAGGAAAATGTAAAAACATAAAAAAAAAAAAAAAAAAAAAAAAAAATTTAGTCTTTTTGGCAATTGTTAGAAGAAGAATATTTGGTGAAGTTTGTTTTTGAAGTTATCTTTTAATAAAAGAGGAAGAGCATTTGGTGTTTTAATTACTTCAATTTGAAGGTCTTCAATTTCTTTTGTTAAACAGGTACTTCTCAAGATTCTTGATTACTTTTGTTACTATTGGTTAAAACTCTCGTTTGGTCATAGATTTTGAAGTTGTGTTCGAACATGCATTTTACTTGAAGTTGTGTTAAATTTAGTTATTTGGAAAATTTGATCAAATTTCATTGCCAAACAAATATTTGAACACAAATTTTCGAAATCTGATCCAAAATCTATGGCCAAACGCTAGCTAAATGTGTGCATTATTACTTCATGAAGCTTAATTTTTTTTCTTCTAATTGTGCTGCTTACTTCATTATGTGAAAAGATAAGAGGATGGTGATATATTGCAATTATGTGTCCTGTATTTTTCAAGATTTCATCTTTTCTTGGATTGGATTTGGTGGTGGTGGGGTGGTGATGGAGTTGGGGGTGGGGGGTTTGGGGGGGCGGTCTTCTTGCTTTTATACTTTCAATTTGTCTTGCTTTCCTTTTTAGTCTGTATCTAAAAAAAATGTTTCTTTACACACGACAAGTTTAAACCATAAGATTAAACGACATTTTGGTACATTCTGCATATTCTTAGCTTAGTTATAACCAAAAGATTCAAAAGACTGTTATTTACTTTCTTGAACTTCGTGCAAAGTCAAAACCAGACAAACAAATTGAAACGGAGGAAAGTACATTTTCTTGAATTGTTATTATTCTCATAACTATGGATACAGAGTTTGATGTTTGCTTACTGAAATTTCATTTCAGCTGAAGTAGTGAAGAAGTGGCAACTAGAGTGTTTACAAGAAGGCTAAAAAAAGTGTGAAATTCTCAGTTCTTTTTAGTCCTTTTTTGGTGATGGAAAAACATTTAGGACTTAAAATTCTTCTAGTTTTGCTTGTTTTATTGCTCTCAATTAGCATCTCAGAGCAACTACAATCTTCTTCACAAGCAAATATTTTATCGAGGATTCGAAATCTTCTGAACTATCCAAATGTTTTGAGTAATTGGAACAATGACACTGAATTGTGTAACACTGAGCCAAGTTCATCTGTTACTGTTATTTGTTATGAGGATAACATAACTCAGCTTCATATAATAGGGAGCAAAGGGGCTTCTCAGTTACATAATTTCTCGATCGATTCGTTTGTCACTAAACTTGTTGAGCTTCCAAGTTTGAAAGTTCTAAGATTAGTTTCTCTTGGTTTGTACGGACCATTGCCTAGTAAACTTTCAAGACTTTCATCATTAGAGATACTTGACCTTAGTTCAAATTTCTTTCATAGTGAGATACCTCGAGAAATTTCATCGTTAACGAGCCTCCAGACTTTGATACTAGATGGAAATAAGTTCACTGGAAGACTTCCAAATGGACTTGGTTCACTTGTTGTTTTGGCAGTTTTGAGTATAAAGAACAATTCTTTAGAAGGACATTTACCTGATATGCTCGGAAGTTTGCATAATCTTCGTGTACTTTCACTTTCGAGGAATAGTTTTACTGGTGATGTGCCTGATCTTAGTGGTGTTGAAAACCTTCAAGTTCTAGACTTGGAAGATAATTCTCTTGGACCGAAATTTCCACAAGTTAGCAGCAAAATCCAAAGCATTGTGTTTAGGAACAATAAGTTCACTGCAGGAATTCCGGAGAAAGTTCAATCTTACCATCAGCTTGAACATATGGATATTTCATCAAACAGATTTATGGGGCCATTTCCTCCGTCTTTGCTGTCCTTGCCATCGATCACTTATCTTAACGTTGCAGGAAACAAGTTAACGGGAATGCTTTTTGAAGATAATCAATGCAATGCTGGATTAGATTTTGTGGATCTATCGACTAACCTGTTGAGTGGAAGATTGCCTAGTTGCCTTCTGACAGGTCCTAAGCACAGGACCGTGCGTTACTCTAATAATTGTTTAGCAACTGGAGACAGAACTCAACATCCATTTTCTTTCTGTCGGAATGAGGCGTTGGCTGTTGGTATCTTACCTCATCATCATAAACATATACCAGGTTCAAAAGTGGTTCTTGCTTTGATCATTTGTGGTAGCATCATTGGTGGAGTCGTGCTAGTTTGCACGACTATTATAGTAGTAAGAAAATTTCTTGCAAAGATAGCTACACCGAGAAAAACAACAAGATCAATAGTAGAAAATGCAGCATCTACATATACATCAAAGTTATTCACTGATGCAAGTAAGATTCCTCTCTTCTTTCCGTCTTAGCTTTGAAGTTTGAAGCATAGTACAATAATTTTGGCTTACCTGTGCACGAAATACACAATAGGAAGGCGAAAAACGCCTAAATATACGAAGTTTCCTTTGATTCCTAATTACTACTAATTTTCCATCTTGTGTTTTCTTCTCCGTTTACAGACTATGTTACTCGAACAATGAAGCTGGGATCACTTAGTCTTCCATCTTATCGGACCTTTTCATCAGAAGAGCTTAAGGTGGCAACAAACAACTTTGATGCAGCAACTTTTATAGGCAACAGTTCTGATGATCAGGTGCATTTCAAGAATCACCATGTACCTTACTTTTCTTTCTTAACGTCATAATTGAGATCCTTAAACGTTCGTTTGAGAACATTTCATGGTATTATCATCCTTCATTGTTTTGACACCACAAATGAGTCAGAACCTTGCAGTCTATCAAACATATTCAGTTGCCTTAGAATTCTTAATCTATTATGTTAAACTATACCTTATCCCGTGGAAGGTGTTTTAGAAGATTTTCTATCATGTTACTAGTCGTTCATTTTCTTAGACGAGTGGATATCAAAAAGGTATGGTATAATAATACTTCTTCGTCGAGATCCATCTAGAGTTCATTAGTCCATAGAAAACAAATGTTGATACATACACTTATGTGATACTCACGTCTGAGCGAATGTAACAGCTAAAAGAGTAAACTACATATATTATATGACAGAATTAGTGAAGTATGGAGGTTAAAGACTCATAAACTTACAGTTTTTTTTGGATTCAGATGTACAAAGGTCAGCTGAAAGATGGTTCATACATAACCATAAGATGCCTGCAAACGAAACGAAAAAATGGCAGTCAAAATTTTATGCATCATATAGAATTGATGTCAAAACTCAGACATCATCATCTGGTCAGCACTCTTGGACACTGCTTCGAGTGTTACTTGGATGATTCGAGTGTTAGCAGGATATTTCTCGTCTTTGAGTATGTATCAAATGGGACCCTAAGAAGCTGGATCTCCGGTAATTATTCAACAAGCATTTATACTTATCGATCCCAAGATTGCAGTACAACAGTAATGTGCTATCCAATTTTGCAGATAAACATGCTGAAGGAAGACTAACGTGGACACAACGTATAGCAGCTGCTATAGGAGTAGCAAGGGGAATGCAGTTTTTGCATACTGGAAATGTACCTGGTGTGTTTTCAAATAACATAAAGATAACAGATATCTTGTTGGATCAGAACTTTGTTGCCAAAATCTGCAGCTATAATTTGCCTATTCTGGATGAGAATGTAAAGGAGCAGAAGAGTACAAGGTATGCCTAACTGTTCCAAATTCTAAGTTGCTCGGACTCTCCAAAATGTTGCCACACGCATGTCAAATCCTCCAAAAATGCACTACTTTGAAGGATCCAACATGCTCCCAGTGACATTTTTGAAGAGTCCGAGCAACATAGGTTCCAATAGTAGCTTGTTAAGTTAAATCATGTGTACTATGAAGATCAAATATTATGCTAATCTCTCTATGGTAGTAGACATGATTAACTAATATATTAGCTTGATATTTTGCTAATCCACTTATAGGTACAAAGAAAGTTGTATTAGTTTCTTACTTCTACTAATCCACAGGGCAAATTATGAAGAAAAGAGTAATATTATTAGAGATAATTAGTGGGAAGCAGATAAATACCAAGAATGAAGTGAGAGTTGTACAAAATCAGGTATGATTTAACACCTTTTTTCACTCTTCACAACAACTATGTCTCAATCTAATTATATGAATTCTCAGAGACTCTTTTACTCTTCATATTATGTGCAGTTACAAGAGAGCATAATGGCTAATGCAATGTCAAGAAAGAATGTGGTTGATCCAGCAATTAGAAATTCGTGCTCGGATGAATCATTGAAGACGATGATAGAGATATGTTGCAGGTGTTTGGAACAAGATACAGAAGATATGCCCTCAGTTGAAGATGTAATATGGAATTTGCAGTTTGCTGCTCAAGTTGAGGATTCATGGAGAAAAGACTCTTCAAGTAGTGATGCCTCTCCAATTTCACATCTCTACAACTTCAAACCCAACTTGTCGCGCAATAGCAATAGCAATAGCAATAGCACGTCTGTGTGACAAGCTATTTCTAACGTGGATAACTAATCTCGATACTATTATTTCATCCTGTGACAAGAATAACTAAACTAACAATTTATGTAATAATTTTCTTTGCAGAGCTTATACAAAAAGGTAAGTTTTCATACAATCTTCATCCTAAAAAACAGATGCCATAGCAATTTCCTTGTGTATATACCAACCCAACCTTAATAGTACCTAGATATTACAAGAGAAACATATAGTGCAGAAACCTATATTAGACGTGGACGATAAAAAAACAAAAATAAAGGAATGCAAAGAGGGACTGGTTAATGGAAAAGGGAAGCATTGCAAAATGATTTTTCAGACCGTAGAAACAGACTATCTATTCGTTTGCAGGAGGAGTTTCCATTTTCTGAACTTGAGGGGCTGTCACTGCCACTAAGCTAAGATCAGATGAGTTCGAATCTCCAGATCTTTCACGGATCTCTCGGTACTCCTGGCATATGGCACATAAGTGGCAGAAAAAGTGTGTGGCGAAGTCTCCACACGGAGCTTCCTGCATATATATCAGGACACACAAAATTGTTAAATGCAGAAATACCAATTGTAAGCAGTTTTCATCTGTGTTCAGGAACCATAATATTATTGTAGAACAGAAAAAGGGGGCCGGGAGCTAATGGGAAGAAAGGAAGGTGAAGAATTCACAGTAACTGGTTATAAATGCTGCAGACTCATCTGATAACAAACTCAAAACTAAAATTCCTAACTCGGACAACTTCTCAATGTAAACCAAACAGAATAGGAAAGTACAGTCAGTTCTCTTTCTAAATGGAGTCCTAATTTTCCCGATTTCAAGTTGATAGTTTATCTAACTGAAGCCCACCACTACTTGTTCAAATAAAGTATAATCTTCTCTCCCATGGAGTCAATTCCACATTGTAACTTTTTTATCTTTTGTAGCTTCTACGGATAACATCCGATTCAAAAGAATGTATGTGGAATTCTAAGACATTTCTGATTAATTTTTAATTCTAATGAAAAGGTTAACTTCAACCTACCATCATAAAAAGTCTTAATATAGCCATCAATATTAATATATATATCACACCATAATGGGGGAGTTTATGCATAGACGTAAAGAAACATCCTCAAAAGGTGTGCACATCAGACTATCCTCCCATGCATAGCCTATGTTATAGGGGATACAACTATTAATATGAAAGGTTAGTTGAAGATAAATTTTCAAGCAATCTAACTTCACTCGTTATTTCAAATGTCTTTTCTGTTGAATCAATAGAGCTACTGATAATATGCTAAACCACATTCTCATCCATGTGCACTATAAACAGCAAAACAACAGAGATGGCTACCTGAAGATTGTACTTTGATCTCAATGTCTTTCGATAGCCACAGGCATAACATGCAACAAAGCACCCAGGCAAACCCAGAAGAATGCCTTCGGTTAAGAAGCAGCAAATTGTGTTGAAAAGTGCCCACAAAATGAAGTGAGTTGTACATGATCCCATCAAGGTTCCTGACCCCAAGAAGTCCGCATTTTTTCCAAACAGAAAGCAAGGGCAAAGAAGTCCAATAAAACCTGTGCTCAAAATTTTGCAATTAGCGCTGACTCAAGGTTGTCAACCAACATCTAGTGTCATTCAGAGGAATGACAGAAGAGCCATTGCTTAGAAACAGGTGTTGAAATTTTAAATATAAAGACACATAATTAACCCTCAAAGAGAAGTTTAACAATCACACTTTCATCTTATTATATGTTCAGAAAGGAATGATTGATCTAGGCCCATCAGCACTGCTGAAAACCAGTTTCGGCAAATTCTGGCAGTTGCATTATTTATTACTTCACGAAAATGACAAACAGTGAGACCACAAGGTGAGCATATCACAAATAATCAGGAAACAGAATGGAAGCAATGTTGACTGTTGAGAAAAGAAATGCATGTGTGTTATCCAGAACTCTATGGAATTACACTACACCGGGTGTGTTGTTGTTCATAAGAATATATACATATATCCTGTGGGATTACACTACACTGGGTATGTTGTTGTTGTTCATAAGAATATATGCATATATCCTTTTGGGTATATACTTTTGTCCCAGCAAAAGAGCACCAAGAAGGTTCTGTACATGTACAGTATACAAAAACTCAGATACCCCTTTATAAATGCAGGGCACTGAGGAACTCTAGCAAGGCACCTAAATCATACACACATAAGCATGTTACACCAAAATCAAAAAAGTACAAGCACTTCTAAGTTCCTAAGTCTATAAATAGGACTAGTTTTGCAAATTTGGTAAGAATGTGTATTTCCAAGGGCATACCAGCTTCGAGCTAAATTTTTAACAAAGAAGCATATAAGCAGAGAAAAACACTTCATTCCACTATAGAGCCTGAGCAAAACTCAATTGAATTTATAGCTTATAATAGCTTCCTTAGTGGTGCACTCACTGTTTTATCATGTTTTCCATCTAATAAGATAAGAGGATAATTAATCATGAATCTTATTTTACTACCCAAAAATGCACCTTTCATTCACTTTTTTCCCTTCTCATAAAGCAAGATCACAGGGACGAGAGTAGCGTACAGCTCTGTGGATCATCAAAACAAGCACAGATTCCAGAACTCCACTGAGCATGGTCATCTTTTTTGCTCTGTTGAATTTCTTCAGCAGTAGGAACTTGTTGTACTTCTGCATCTGACTGATCCAGAGGAATATAAGGTGGAGGTGAATAATTCTTGTGACCCACCATTATTAGTCAGGTGTAAACAGCAACCTGCAGCACAAATTCAAGAGAAAGTAAAAAATACCAATTAAGAACAAGCGAGTTACACATAAATATCCAATCAGTTCTCTGATTTCATCAACGACAGTTACTTTCTGATGAAGCTATAAATCATCTGACATCGATTCAAAAGAAAAGAAACACACACACAGATATTGACAGGAAAGATAAAAAAGAAAGATGCTTAACATCATGAAATCGATTCTAAGTTGTCAAACTGAAATGTGCTTACTAACAAAAATTTAGCACTGTGTGGATTGACCACATTGCAGCTTGGCTCCACTATTACTGACGATTATTTTATCATGTAATGCTTACGATTAAGTATTTCCAGGCTGTTCCTTAGAAAGGATTGCACCCAATTTGTGCACTTTCTTCTTTTTTTTTTTACCTTGTAATCACAAAAGGAAGCTTTCCTAGTGCTTGCTTGTTTTACAATGTGAAAATTCTGGGCCAGCTTCATCGCACCTCAACTAATTTCAGGACACCTACTACCTCTCATCAACACCAGTACCAGATAACTCTATCCACTAATGTTTGGACATATAGGAAGAAATCACCTAATATTATTGCTCTTGGAGCCTCATGGTTCTCAAACCAATTCATTGACCATTAGCCCACAGCCTCACACCCTTGGTGCAACCATTCAGATTTTTTTTATCAGTAACTATTAGCCAGAGTCATTTCTGATTTAAAAAAATCAGCCTAGATACACCTGATACCTGTTGCTGGTGGGAGGTGACACGTATGGAATTAGCCGAGGTGCACGCAAGCTGACCCAGACACGACACGTTTATCAAAAAAATTGAAATGTGGTGTATGGTAATTAGAAGGATTTGACAAATGATTAGCAATTCACGACAGTACGTTTCGATTCCTCTATCGGCCTTTTTTTTTTTTCATTTTCTTCGAACAATTGATTAGCAATACACCAATGCAATTATTACTCAGATCTCAACTATGGAGCCATGACAAATAACGACGTAGTATCAAAATTCAAGCTTCATTCATGCAGTGCAAACGAATTTAGAGCATTGAATCCAAATATCAATTATTTTTTTCGTCTATTTTACCGCTAAGAATCATTTGGGATGAGGTTCCGTTTTTTTTTTTTTTTGTGGTAAGAGAAAATAAAAAGGCAAAATCTGGAGAAGAAAGAGACAGACCGGAACTTACAGCTCGATGTCGCCGGAGAGAAGGAGATTGCTGAGGATTTCGCCGGAGAAAGAGATCACCGGGCGATGAACTTCGCCGAAAAACAAAACAAGGAGTAGTTTCCAAAGGACAAAAAGTGGCGTTCTGTTTCTTAAAAAAAAAATCTACTTTTTCCGTTTCTAAAAAAAAAAAGTGAAAACTTTGTAAAAGGTTACCTTTTTTTTCTTCCAATATAAATATTGGAGTTCGACAATACCTAGTATTTAAATTCGATTAATTTTAATTCGCATTGTATAGAGTTCATTAAAGAATATTGCTCTCTACTAAAGATATTTAAAAGGTAAGAAACTTGGTTGAGAAAAAAAAAGTGTTTCCATTTAGATTTTGTTTTTTTTGGGCTTATAATACATGAATAGTCTCTTAAATTTTCAGTATTTTCATTTAGATCCTCGAATTATGATTTGTTTTAATTAAGGATCTGAAAACATAGTATAATATTTCTATTACACACTTTCAAATTCCACTAATTCTAATTAAATCCTAGATTTGTGTATGCAAAAATATGGTTTCGTCGATTTACAATCATGAGGTCGTCTCATGCTTTAGTAGATAGAGTTACTCAATATATGTACTGATGGAAGGTAATACGTACCTTGTGAATTAACCGAGGTATATATGCATGCAAATTGAATCGAATACCAACCATCATCCAATAATAAAAAGAACAAAAAATGCTTTTGACAAATCTATATAGTTGCTATATGAATTAATAACTTAATGAAAACTTACTTGATGTTGAGGCAGTTGAAATAATAGTAGCAAAGATGAACAATAGAAGAAGATGGAAAACAACTTTTTGCTCCATTTTTTTAACAATCAATTAATTTTAGTAGAACAAGACAAATTTTCAGAAGACTTGGATTAGGGTGATTTAATTATATAGAAGTCATAAAAATAATTTAATACAAAAAAAAAAAAATTAAAATTTGAGTAGACTTTTTTACCCACTTGACTAAATTAATTTTTTGTCTCATAGTTATGACATTTTTCGAATATCTAGACAGCTACTTTAACAATCTGAAACCACTAATATGTGGTTAATTGATTTAGGGAAATTATTCAATTCATATATATATATATACACACACACTACTCGAAACAAGTAATCCTACAATGGTGGCAACTGGCAATAATTAAAAATAATAATAATATATTCGATATAATCTTAAAAGTGAGATCTAAAAAACGTAATGTATATATAGCCTTATTTCTATGTTTTGGATGTGAAATTCGATTATTTTCAATAGACTAATATTGATTCACATAAAACATATTTACATCAAGAATTTAAAAGGAATTAATACAATAACTTAAAAAGTTATGTTAAAAATAAAATAGAAAAATGGTGGCCAAGAAAACAAAGAAAGAATTAAGTTGTTAAAAATAATATATATTTTGTTTATATTTATTTTGGTGATTGCTGCTCAAAATATAATTTTACTATATATCCAGGTGTTGGGGCAATAATAAAACTACAAGTTACAGCAATTTATATTAAATCTTTGAGTTTTAACCATAAATTAAACACTAAAGCATGTCATTTTTGTATTTAGAATTGAGAGTAGATCATTTGATTCTAAGTTTGTCACGTGTGTCTTAGAGCTGTTAATATGGCCTGGTCTATTTCATTCAGGCTAATTTATACAGATTTTGAAATTTGACAGGTCAGGCGGGCTAGCTCATTTTTTTGTGGGCCAGAAAACAGTCAGCCCAACCCATAAGTACGTGGGTTGCGGGTTGTGTCGGGCCAGCCCACTTTTTTAAAAGTAAATTTTTTATAATTTTTAAAATAAAATTATAATTTAAAAATATTATCATAAATATCGACCAGACAATATTACATGGTGTTAGGTTAGTGTTACTATTTGTTAATCAAATCCACAAATAAAATCATCTTTATAATATTTATTAAGTTTGATTTCAAGTAAAAGTATAAATAGCTAAATAGAAATATTAACATAATTATTTCTAATGATCATAATAAAGACAAAAAAATATGACAATATTCCATAGGTTACAGCCTACGTTGTGATTCCCTAAAATTTTTAGTACATATTTTAGAAATATAATCTGTATTTAAATTTTAATATTTAAAACTTTAAATAGATTTTGAGTTTGCACTCTTGTTATTTTTATTTAATACTCTATTATTTTTTTAATTAACTTTTATTTGGTTCATGTGACGGTCTTACCCATATTTCTCAAGCCTCACAAATCGAAAGGTTTATTTAGGCCGGACTAAAAAGATTTATTCTAAAATGGTCTCCAAAATTTTTAGCCCAGCCCTATTAAATCACGAATTAGACCAGACCGGCCCAACAGACCTAGCCCATATTAACGATTCTAGTGTGTCTCCATCAAAATTAAGAACAACTTTGCATAAAATATAATGAAAAAGATATATTTGATCCGAAAAATATAATGGAAGACTATATTTGGATTAGAAATATTACGAGAGATTTTTGTGATTGAATGCGATCATTTACTAATTATAACAATAACAGAATTATAACATGATACTACAAATTAAAGGAAATTGAAAAATAAAATAAAATTCATGATTGAATTTTTTTATTACATATATGAAAAAAGAGCTAATTAAACAATGAAAAAATAAATAAGAGAAAACAAATAATACTATAATTTATAGTATTATTCAAGGCTTTGTTTTTGGAGGTAGATAGTCTAACACCAAATCCATTATCCTTGCTATAGAGAACTCATCATCCACTTCCATGCCACTCCCATCCTATATATGCATAAAAAACCAAAGATTATTAACGTGTTTAGTACGTAAGTCAAAAATATTATTAAAATATATTTTTGTATAATATAGATAAACACATGGTATGAATTTGGAAACCTGTTGGGCCGGTAAGGAAGTTAAAAATATTATTTAAATATAATAAGGATAAACACATGGTATGAATTTGAGAACCTGCTGGACCGGTAAATCATAGGCAGAAGTTTCATCAATGGGTTCTTTGAGAATTCTTGCAAGTGCATATATAAAATCAAAACGAAAATGACTCATCTAGAACGAGTTCTTTGAATTTAACTGAATTTATTAAATTTTCAGCTTAATATTACATATAAATACACAAAAAAGAATAATTAAAACATACACATACTAATGATAATATATACTCTATGAATTCTAATTATTCTAACTAATTCTAGCTTCATGTACGTAGGAATATGTTTTCGTCAATTTGAAATCATGATGTCTCAAATTTAGACTCCAACCAAGACAAAAACATCAACCCCAACCTATTCTCTTTAGCCAATAGTTTATTGGGTACTATCTTACGTTTTTTCTCTCTTTGAAACTCAGTCTAAATGATTCTTTTCCTTTGTTCAAATTTTTACTAATGATAGAGTTGTCAAATATCTGCATGGTGAAAGATTAACTAATAAATACCTTAATTTGAGTCGAATACATTTATAAAATATATATTTTGACAAATATATATAATTTGCTATATGAATTTATAACTTAATGAAAAACTTACTTGATGTTGAGGCAGTTGAAATGATAGTAGAAAGATGAACAATAGAAGAAGATGGAAACCAATTTTTTGCACCATTTTTTTTCCAATGATCAATTAATTTTAGCAAAACAAAAGTTTTCAGAAGACTTGAGTTTGATTTAATTACTATTATATAGAAGTCATAAAAATAATTCAATACAAAAAATAAATTTAAATTTTGAGTAGACTTTTTTACCCCCATGCCTAAATTCATTTTTTGTCTCATATAGTTATGACATTTTTTCGAATATCTAGACAGCTAACAAATTGGCACCACTAACATGTTAATTAATTATTCATAGTGGCAATCGACTTGAAATAATAATAATATAGTTTTATAAGTAATATTTAAAAAAGAATAATGTGTATATAAGTTTTTTTTTTTTGTTCGCAGTTACTTATTTGCTCGAATTAAAATTGATTATTTCTGATTTTGTAAAGAGCCTTAAAATAATATACTTAAGATTTTTGTGATTGAATGTGACCTTTTAGTATACATTATTGTCATTTTCATTATCAACAATCACCATCAAACATCTGTTACTAAAAAAAATATAAAATTAGCTACATAATTTTTTAGTAGTCCCCATCTAATATGACGTTAAAAAGTTCTTAGCTAA
Organism: Solanum etuberosum; assembly: GCA_029582245.1. Lineage (NCBI taxonomy): Eukaryota > Viridiplantae > Streptophyta > Magnoliopsida > Solanales > Solanaceae > Solanum > Solanum etuberosum. The sequence continues at coordinate 57,673 of JAJONR010002400.1, read as the reverse complement.
TTAATTTTTTTTTCATAATCCGTTGCTAATATGTAATTAAATAAGGTTAGTATAATTTTTTTGTTATTTGATCTTCCGCTAATTCCCTGTTTTTTTTTTTCAATAATCAGGACATAACGATTACCATATACAAATACCGTATACTTGTTAATTCTAACAATATGTCACTTGTTTATATATATATATATATATAGCCACAATAAGAGAATTGTAACATGATACAAATTAAAGGAAATTGAACAAAAAAATGAAATCCATAATTGTTTTTTTTTAATTACATGCAAGAAAAAGAGCTAATTAAACAATGAAAAAACATAACAGAGTAATATTAGTACTCCCTCTGTCTAATAATTGTTGTCCATTATTGACTTGACACAGATTAAGAAATAGTAAATGATAGGAGTAATTTTACCAAATCACTCTTATTAAATATAAGTCATTGAAAAATGAATAGTATATAAATAAAATAGACATAAAATGACAAATTATTCATTGATTTTATAAACTAGATAAGTATTATTCGATATTTCAAAATAATATATCGGACAAGTAAAAATAAACGAAGGAAATAATATTGTTCAAGGTTGTGGGGATGATGGTACTCGTCTCCGCATCAAATAATAGTCTAATGACACCAAATCCATTCTCCTTGCTATAGAGAACTCTGCATCATCCACTTCTATATAGCTCTCATCCTATATATGAAAAATAGAAGAAGTGAACTTACGATATTGTTCGATATGTAAATAAAAAATATTATTTTAAATATAATTTAAATAAATATCGTGAGATGTGGAGGTGAAAATATGATTGTGAGCATTATTGGGTTTAGAGTGAAAATGAATGTGTTGGAGGGTGCATGAGAAAGATATAATCAATAACAATATGAAATATCATTTCTGATACTTATTTTTTTTATTTCCGCTAGGAAAGTCATTTTTCTGATTCTTTTAATAAATTTATTTTTCTAAAAAAAAAAATATTTTCAAAGATTTTGACTAATCGAATATGAAAAAATACACGTGTTATGTGTATTTTGACAAATACGCATATTAAGACTTAATATTATTAATTAATTACATTTAAAAATAAATACAATGCATGACTAATTAGCTCCTAATCTGATCATTAACTCTATTAATGATTGTTTTACATGAGAGAATGGGAACTGCTGGGCCGGTAATTCATAGACAGAGGTTTCATCAGTGGATTCCTTGAGAATTCCTGTCAATGCATATATAAAATCAAAATAAAAAGCACTGATTTAGAATGGATTCTATGAATTTAACTGAATTCATTCAATTTTCGGCTCAAAATTATATGTAGATATAAAAAAACAAATAATCAAGACACATACATATACATATACTTATATGACAACATATACTCTTTATGCAAGAATTAATATGTTTTCGTCAATTTAAAACCATAACATTTTAGGTTTAAATTCCAACGAATGCCAAACGTATCAAACTCAAGCTATTCGCTTTAGCCTATAGTCTTATTGGTAAAAGTAAATTATCCCAAAATCTTTTTACGTGACTTGTTATAATATCATGTCATCGCTTTCATAAGTTGGACTAATTATATATATACATTAGACTAATTATTTGACGATTTATCTTCCTTTGAAACTCATGAATCTAGATGATTCATGATCTCATTCAAGTAACGGTACAAAAAAAGAACGAAATAAAGCAAGAGGCTGGAGAACAGAGAAAATAGTCGAGTTGATCAGGCTCGACGGTCGGGAGAAGCAAAACGAAATCAAGATTTGATAAAAAAAGAAACAAGGCTATAGATATCACGATCAATCACGATTAATAAAAAAAAATCTTTCTAAATCATCACTTCGTGTTAACGGAGCCTTCAAGCATCCGAAATATGTCGTGATTGAAAATGTTGTTCGAGCTTTGATTTGTGATAGAGTTATTCAATATTTATGTTGATAAAAGGTAATTAATAAATAAGTATCTCATAAAATTAGCCAAATACATGCAATCTGAGTCACATACATATATACTACAATTATAAATTTTTAAAAAATGCTTTTGACAAATATTTTTATAGTTGATATATATATATATGAATTAACTTAATGAAAACTTACTTGATGATGAGGCAGTTGAAATGATAGTAGCAAAGATGAACAATAGAAGAAGGTACAAACCAACTTTTTGCACCATTTTTTTCCAATGATCAATTAATTTTAGCAAAACAAAAGTTTTTAGAAGACTTGAGTTGGGGTGATTTAATTATATAGAAGTTATAAAAATAATTTAATACAAAAATAATAATTTGAGTAGACTTTTTTACCCACTTGCCTAAATTAATTTTGTCTCATAGTTATGACATTTTCGAATATTTAGACAGCTATTTTATCAAACTGGCAGTCTAGCACCACTAATTAACATGTTTCTTAATTTATTCATATATTTTCTATTTTTTATTTTTTATAAAAACGATAACATATTCAGTATAATTTCATAAGTGATATTTGAAATTGATAGTATATATATAGTCTAATCCTATTTTATGAAGCTAGAGATATATAGTTTATTTATGATAAATTTTCGCTCAACTAAAATGTAGCACCATCAAATATTGAAAAAAATTAATACAATACCAAATATCATATAATAAAAATGAAGTAGAAGAATGGTGGCAAAAGAAAAACAAAGAAGGAATTAAGTTGTTGAAATGCAATATTTTGATTATATTTATTTTAAATTCTACATATGAAAAAATGGAAAAAGGTCAAGTATTCCCTTTTACTAAAAAAATAGTTTAGAACTTTAAATATAACCCTCGTTTGAGTTACGGTCAAAATATATTTCATCTATTATATTTTTAATTCAAATATATTTCTCATTTTATACTTTAATACAAGTTTACTTTTATTTTTACGAAGGAATGTATATCAATCTTGAAATCAAATGATTCACTGTCAATTTCAAATATCTAATTTTCTGACTATCTATATATATAACTCAAACCCGACCCACTAAATTAGTACTCCTTTCTTTGAAACTTTCAAGTTCAGCTGTATATCATTTTATAATATATAATAATGTGTTTGTAAATGTAAATAATTTAATTATGAGTTTGATACGTATTTCATCTTCAAAATTAAGAGTAATTAATTTATATCAAAAAGTTATGTTAAAAATAATATATATTTTGTTTATATTTATTTTGGTGATTGCTGCTCAAAATATAATTTTACTATATATCCAGGTGTTGGCACAATAATAAAACTACAAATTACAGCAATTTATATTAGATCTTTGAGTTTTAACCATAAATTAAACACTCTAAAACGTGTCATTTTATGAGTTTGTCACGTGTGTTTCCGTCGAAATTAAGAACAACTAACTTTGCGCAAAATATAATAGAAAGATATATTTGATCGAAAAATATAATGGAATTATAACATGATACAAATTAAAGGAAATTGAAAAATAAAATAAAATTCATGATTGAATTTTTTTTATTACATATATAAGAAAGAACTAATTAAACAATCAAAAAAAAAAAACAAGAGAAAACAAATAATACTATAATTAATAGTATTATTCAATGCTTTATTTTTGGAGGTCGATAGTCGTCTAACGCCAAATCCATTCTCCTTGCTATAGAGAACTCATCATCCACTTCCATGCCACTCCAATTTTGTATATGCATAAAAAAAAACCAGATTATTGACGTGTTTAGTACGTAAGTCAAAAATATTATTTAAATATATTTTGGTATAATATAGATAAACACATGGTATGGATTGGAAACCTGGACCGATAAAACGTAGGTAGAAGTTTCATCAATGGATTCCTTGAGAATTATTCCTGTAAGTGCATATATAAAATCAAAATAAAAATCACTCATCTAAAACGAATTCTGTGAATTCAACTGAATTTATTAATTTTTCGGCTCAATATTACATATAGATATACAAAAAAACAAAAACAAATCAAGACACATACATATACATATACTTATATGACAAAATATACTCTCTATGCAAGAATTAATATGTTTTCGTCAATTTGAAATCATGACATTTCAGATTTAAATTCCAACGAAGGCCAAATATATCAAATTCAACCTATTCTCTTTAGCCTATAGTCTTATTGGTAAAAGTAAATAATCCCAAAAATTTTTTATGTGACTTGTCATAATTATATCATGTCATCGCTTTCATAAGTTGGAATATATATATATATATAACAGACTAACTATTTGACGCTTTTTCCTTCTTTGAAACTCATGAATCTAGATGATTCATGATCTTCATTCAAGCAACGGTACAAAAAAGAACGAAATAAAGTAAGAGACCGGAGGACAGGGAAAAGAGTCGAGTTGATCAGGCTTGACGATAGGGAGAAGCAAACGAAATCAAGATTTGATAAAAAAGAAACAAGGCTATGAATATCATGATCAATCACGATTAATAAAAAAGAATCTTTCTAAATCATCACTTCGTGTCAATATAGCCTTCAAGCATCCGAAATATGACGTGATTGAAAATATTGTTCGAGCTTTGATTTGTGATAAAGATGTTCAATATTTATGTTGATAAAACGTAATTAATAAATAAGTACCTCGTAAAATTAGTCAATGCATGCAAACTGAGTCGCATATATACTACGTACAATTATAAAATTTTAAAAAATGCTATTGACAATATATATATATATATGTATGTATAGTTGCTATATATATGAATTAACTTAATGAAAACTTACTTGATGATGAGGCAGTTGAATTGATAGTAGCAAAGATGAACAATAGAACAAGGTACAAACCAACTTTTTGTACCATTTTTTTTCAATGATCAATTAATTTTAGCAAAACAAAAGTTTTTAGAAGACTTGAGTTGGGGTGATTTAATTATATAGAAGTTATAAAAATAATTTAATACAAAAAAATATTTAAAATTTGAGTAGACTTTTTTACCCACTTGCCTAAATTAATTTTGTCTCATAGTCATGACATTTTCGAATATTTAGACAGCTACTTTATCAAACTGGCACCACTAATTAACATGTTTCTTAATTTATTCATTTTTTTTATTTGTAAAAAAACGATAACATATTCGGTATAATTTGATAAATAATAACATATTCGGTATAATTTCATAAGCGATATTTGAAAAGGATAGTATATATATAGTCTAAATCCTAATTTATGAAGTTAGAGAAAAATTATTTATGATAGATTCTCGCTCAACCAAAATATATTACATCAAATATTAAAAAAATATTAATACAATACCAAATATCATATGGTAAAAAAATGAAGTAGAAGAATGGTGGCAAGAAAATCAAAGAAGGAATTAAGTTGTTGAAATGCAATATTTTGATTATATTTATTTTAAATTTACATATGAAAAATGGGAAAAGGTCAAGTATTCCCTTGTACTAACAAAAATAGATTAGAACTTTAAATATACCCCTCATTTGAGTTATAGTCCAAATACATTTCACCTATTATATTTTTGATTCAAATATACTCCTTATATTATATTTTAATACAAATTTATGCTTATTTTTTCGAAGGAATGTATTTCAATTTTGAAATCAAATGATTCACTGTCAATTTTAAATATCCAATTTTCTGACTCACCTATTAATATAACTCGAACCCGACCCACTAAATTACTACTCCTTTCTTTGAAACTTCCAAGTTCAGCTGCATATTCGTTTTATAATTATAATAATGTGTTTGTAAATGTAAATAATTTAATTATGAGTTTGATACGTATTCAAAATTAAGAATTAATTAATTTATATCAAAAAGATAATGAGAAGAGTATATATGGACAGAAAGTACAACATAAGAGATATATTTGAATCAAAATCAAAATGAAAAGTATAATAAAATGATTTTCGATAGTACAAGAATATATTTAACATTTTTATGTTGGAAAAAATGAAAAAGAAAAAAAAAAGACATGTAGTCAATACAAGTTTTAAATTAAATCTACTAAATTCGATCAAATTCATACGTCAAACTTCTAATTTGGCCCTCGCACACCACCCATGTGTATAAAAAATTATGAGTGTAGTCATTTCGAACCAACTTTATCATGTCTAAGTTTAGTATTTGCTTGTATAAGTAAATTTTAGACATTTTTATAAATCGTTATATATTATGTATTTAATTCTTTTTTTTAATTTTCAACTTGATAAGTATATAGTTATAATTTTCACTTGTCGTTTGTCAATACTAACCATCGTTAAATTATTTGGAAATACTATAGTATAATTCAAAATTGCAAGGTAAAATCTAACATTTAATTACATAATTTGTCATTATAGATCTTTAATTTTTCACCCTTACAAAATTACAGTCATAAAATAATAACATGGTACAAATTAAAGGGAATTGAACCACAAAAAAAAACCTCCATAATCGAATTTTTATTACATGCATGAAAAAGAGATAAACAATGAGACAACAAGTAACTTGAATCATCTGATATGCAGACTAAATTATTTTAGGAGTTGGGATGAAATAATCACAGATTTGATGGGATAAGGTGAAATATTCGAAAATAAAATTGAGATTACGTTTATACTATGTTCAATTAGTTAACGATATAAATTTATCTCAAGATATTCCATCTTATCCCGCGTACCAAATGACCCGTAAATGTTATTCAAGGCTTTGGTTTATGTTGATCATTTGCTCCAGCATTAGCATAGTCTAACACCAAATCTATTCTCCTTGCTATAGAGAACTCTTCATCTGTTATGTCTAATGCATCCTATATTATATACAAGAAGGAAGAGAATTGAAAATTATAAATAAATTTTGTCGAGATATAATATAATTAAGTAATTAAAAATTATATTTTCTATAACCATTTTTAGGTAAAAATATAATGATTGCATACTTCAATATAATATCTTAACAGCCAAAAATTCTTGGGTTGAAATCTCACTTTCACCCAACAAGAAAACATATATTCCACTAGACTACTACAAAAATGGAAATTTCGTCCAAAATTTATTCATCGAAAATGAGTATAATTTTTTGAAATGCAACTTGAATTTGAATTTTAAAATTAGAAAAATCTCTAAAAAGGCCGTTTTCACAATTTTTCACTCCAGAACACTTGCAAAACTTCAAAAACAACTCTAATGTGTATTCACGTTCAAACATAACTTGCAATTTTTAAATATCATTTTCAACTTGAAAACAAATAGATATACATTTTTTTTTAATTTCACAATTTTTATGTTCAAAAGCTCGCTAAAATTTAAATAATTTGTTTTGCAAGATAGAGAGGGAGGGAACCTGGGCTGGTAAATCAAAGTCTGAAGTTTCATCAATGGATTCCTGGAGAATTCCTGTAATTAGATAAACAATTATTATTAATTTGGTGTAAAATGCATAAAAACATCCATATTCAAATTATTGATTGGAAAAATAGGTGAATTGCATTCTTTTTGAGAAGTCAACACAAAAATTACTCATCAGTCCATCTTTAACTTATCTGATCTAGACAACATCCATATTCAAATTAAATATGCATACACACATATAATTTTTAAAAAAATACACATATAATAAGACAATAATCATTATAATTCCACCGACTCTAAATACTAGATTCGTGTATGAAAAAACATACATTTTGACAATCATAAAATCTCGATACAAATTCATATAAAGAAAAAATATTAGTTGATTCTTTCTATCTGTTTAAATTATCATGGATAGAATTATTCAAATTTCGTAACGATAAAAAATAACATTTACTTCGTAGAATTAATGAACACTATATGAAAAAGAAATTAAACTTGATGAAAACTTACTTGATGATGAGGCAGTTGAAATGATAGTAGCAAAGATGAACAATAGAAGAAGATGGAAACCAATTTTTTGCACCATTTTTGTTTTTTAATGATCAATGAACAAGACAAGTTTTCAGAAGTTTTAAATTGTGTGATTTAATTATATAGAAGTCTTAAAAATAATTTAATAACAAAAAGTCAACTTCTAGTTCCTTTCATTAGATAAGAAATCACCTCCCAACAACCACAATATATTGCAAAAATATATTTTAAAATTTTGGTAGATTTTTTCCCCACTTTCCTAAATTAATTTTTTTTTATCACATAGTTAGTATGACATTTTTCTAATATTTAGACAGCTTCTTTAACAAACTGGCACCACTAATTAATTACATGTCGTTAATTATTCATAATGGTGGCAATGAAGAAAAAAATTATGTTGTTGAAATCTAATGTTATAAATTTTAAGAATTTATAAGTCGTTAACTCATAAACTTTAAATTCTCGATTCACTTGACAATATTGTTGGTGGGAAGAACAAAAGGCTAATTTTAGCTACCCAGTGTACAAAACATTTGTATTAGCATAATTCAAAGAAGGATCGTATCTCAAAAAGTGTGATCAATCTGATAAACTGTCTATCTTAATACAAATATTAATGATTATTTTCATAATTTGAACACTTAATTTATAAGTTACATGAAATCAACTTTATTTTTTTATATTAAACTCGATTATCCTTTCCTAGAATTTGAGTTGAAATAAACTAAAATATCTCTTTGTAGTCTGTGTGCTTCTTCCTTAATCCTTATCAAGTACATTCTCCAAAGTTTTTTGTTCCTTTTCAAGTAGGTCATCAAGAGAATTGTAAATTAAATTAACATTATAATCTAACTCTATCCCAAAATTATTTTATGAGTATTTTTAAATAACTAAACTCAAGTCAACACCAAACACACAAGAACTATCAAATGCAAGAACTATACTTTATTGATTTTTTTTTAAAAAAAACTTTGTTCAAACAATTCAATCCATAATTTTTAACTTCAAACTCAAGATATAACATTTAAAAAATAGCTTTAAGAGATATTTCAAGAGAAATAATAACAATATCTACTCATAAAACTTCAAATTTTTTTGGGACAGTAAACTGTGTATTTTTACCATTCCATAATGAAATATTTACAAATTAAAGAGCATCTAAAGTCCTAGCCACCTTCTAGGAAGATTGCTTAGTAGTTAGTACATCTAGACATCATAGAATAATAACCAATCAACAAACATAAATTAAATTAAAACTAAGTGCAAAGTGCTATAGTATCATTTGATACTAGATATATGTATTTTTTATATATTAGATACATTTTGAAATACAGATACATGGGAAGAGAGGCGAGCGAGAGAGTGAACACGTATCTTTTGATAGTAGATATATGTATATTTGATACCAGATACATTCTGAAATACAGATACATAGGGTGAAAGGCGAACGGAAGAGTTAGTGTATCTTAGATATATGTGAATCACGCTTGCATATAGTGTATCTGAAACAAATTACACTTAATTTGACTCACATGTATCCGAAATACATGTATCAAGCAAAGTAAATATGGAACGAAAGGTAATTTTAAAGCTAAAGTGGAAGAATGTAATGGAAGTATAAACCAGTGGGATTTACGTTGTTTGCTCTAGAAATTTTTCCTTAAAGGCCTACTAAAACTTGGGCCTACTTCTAGTCCAAACTCTCAAATGGGCCAATCGGGTTGGATCAGTCCAGTTGCCAAATTGAATTCTGTCGTTAATTACAAGGTTTATTGGAGACAAAAACAAGAATGAGTTTCATCGAAAAATGATGAAAAAAGAATTACAAAAGCTTTAAATTTGTTAACTGGGTTTCAAATTTCTTGGTAGAAAAATGGATTGTACGTTAAAGATATCATCTTTGTCACTAAGTTTACCCAAATTTACACAAATTTCTCGGATTGGTTTCTTTTCTGCAACACCCAATTTGAGAAATTTGTCTAACAATGTCAGTTTTGGATCTCCGAGACCACGTAGTAGAGTAAGTTGCTTATTTAATTTGTTTCCAATTTTATATGATGATGTTTCTTAATTCTTCAGTCTTGTTGTTGTTTAATTACTCGAGAAAATGATACCTAAATGAGCTGTTCATGTTTTCTGGGTTTTTTATTTTTGGGTGAAGTGGGGATTGGTTGGGGGAGGGGAAGAGGCGGAGCTACGATTTATAGGAAAAAGGCATTATTTGTATATATTAAGTGAATTTTTTTATATAAATATGAGGTTTTGGATAAAGCTACTAGGTTCTGTCGAATCCGTAAGCAGAAGTCCGCACCGGGAGGACATAAAGATATATATAGAGGTGGTCATGTATTTAAGTGCTTAGTGTCGCATATAAAGGACAAATATACATTGGTGAATTCGGTGGCGGAGCTTCTTTTAATTACTGCTTTGATTTTGCTTGAGCTGAGGGTCTTTCAGAAAAGGCCTCTCTACCTCGAAGAGGTAATGGTAAGGTGTACATACACTATACCCTCTCCAAACCTCACTTTGTGGGATTTCACAGGGTTTTTTGTTGTTGAAACAGTGGTGGAGCTAGGAGTTTATACTAGGAATTTAAAAGTAGCAAATTTTTTAAGCCCCTTCACTACATTTTTCTCTTTATGTGGATTCCACAACATATAATTGATAAAGAGAGTTGGTTTTGCCACTATCTGCACAATATAATTTTTCGACGAAGGGGATTCAATTCTTTAAACTAGCTCTGTGACTGAGTAAATAGAGCTTTCCAGTACTGGTGGGAGGTGGCAGATTAATCTAAAGGGAAAAAAATTGATGGTTATAGTTGTTTGTTTCTATTAAAAGAGACAATTGAATGAGCAGTTCTCAATGGCAAAGAGCTTCTTGAAACTGTGGACAGATTATGTAAAGAGTTTCAAAGGAAAACGAAGCCACAAAGAATTGGAACTTAGGAGAAACCGGAGCTGCCCTTTGACTTACTACGTAACATGCCCATCTCGTGCAGGGAAAAATTTGTCTAGTACATAACATGTGTTAGACTAGATGTAACATAATAGTGTATGTATTAGTGTCCCTACCTCGGGTGAATGTATCGTATATGTTATATGGAGCAACTATAAAGTATTACATTTGTCTTCATGTATGCTTCCAACTTCATTTCTCACATAGAAGCAAATTTGCATTCTGCAAATGATTTATACATGTGCCTCAACTTTGCAGGCAATGCCAAATGCTGTTGGTGATGCTCACAAACATATAAGCAGTCTTGAATCTCTGTTTTGCTATGATAAATCCGTACCGGAAGAAAGAATTGAGCAGCCAACTGGATTGTCCTTGGCCAAGAAGAATACTGGAGACAATCCACATTGTCCTGAGTGTGAAGCTAAAGGCGCTGTCCTTTGTGCCACCTGCTCCGGTTCGGGCCTATATGTTGATTCTATAATGGAAAGTCAAGGGATAATCGTCAAAGTTAGATGCTTAGGTAAGTTCTTTTCTTTCCCTCTTCCCTTTACATTCAGATTTCCTTCAATCTTTGTCAATGTGTGCTGACAAAGATCTGGAAACAGCCAGATATTTTACTCTTCGACTTTGACGTTGCAGGTTGTGGGGGTTCTGGTAACATAATGTGTTCAGATTGTGGAGGTCGAGGTCATCTTGGACTTGCTTGATCCTATCGGTTTGATTGTGCTTGTTTGTCATGAATCATGACGTAGGCTTTGGCTTTGTCAGGTAACATGAAAAACACGGAGTTTGTTACACATATTCAAGAACAGCTGATTCAATGTTAGCTTTGTGTATCAGTTAATTGTTTTTGCGTAAAAATAACGTTATCAGTTAGATACCGCGAAATTTCCTTTCAAGTATATCCGTTTTTGTTCTTGATTCTGTTGAACACCGAAGAAAGTAGTATATCTGAATGGATGTAAAACAATTTAGAGTTTTCAAGGGTATAGTTTGCCTGAAACAGGCCACATTAATATCCATGCACTTTCTTTGTTAGTTTGAGAATGAACATGGTTCACATTTGTGTTTGCTGTCAACTGCTACTTGAAGATTCAATACTTGGGTGAATGAATACAGGGGCGGAGCCAACTTTATAGTTACAAGTTCCGCAAAATCCATTAGCTTTGGCTCAAACCTCGTATTTGTGTTCAAAATTCATATAATATGTATAAATAATCTATCTAGAACCCAACAAACCAAACGGTTCGTGGTCCAGAGTGCAGACCCCATAAACTATAAGTCCTATTTCTGCCTCTGAGTAACAAACAACAAGAAGTCAGGGTCTCGGGAGGGTAGGTGTACACAGACCTTACCCCAAACCTATGTGGGATCAAGAGACTGTTTTCGATAAATCATGGTTCTTTCCAATGGGAAGATGTTCTCGACGAATCTATAGACACCTTTGATCTATGCGAGATTCCTCGACTTCAAGTCTTCTCCAACTTTTCTTCGTAATATCATAACAGAAATAAGTGAATTTATCGCTCTTCACTTCAGCAACGAATATAATCTTCCCATCACATCTGAGATCAAAAATTCATCCTAGGAGTATGTTTCTAAATATGATGGTTGAGTTTATCAAAATCCTCAATATATAAAAGGGAGGCTTTCCCATTTTTGTTTTGTTCTATGGTGTAAAAAGAACAAAATCCGACTCAAATACAAGGGAATTATGATTTGGTTTGATTGGTATATTTAACAATTCATCTATAAATGATACGGGTTGAAGCTTGTGATGATAAAAATAAACGCGATCCGAGATCATACAGCTTTCTAGTCATTTTGCTCCGGTAAATCATTAGTCACTAATATTTTCTCCCGACTACCAACAACATATATCAGACAGGAGCAACTAAGAAAACACATTCAAGTCGTTCCAATCTTTGATCAATGAACCATGTCACTATTAATACAACACCACTTTCTAGTCGCGGTCAGCATCTTCCAGTTCTTCATCCTCGGGTACACCACGAAGATAGAGGACATTATTACATCTGCAAATGCAAAACAACCAAGGTTAACGAAGAGAAGTTACATGGATTTTCATTGAGGAGCAGCTAATTCAACCTTGGTGATTTACATGATGCAATGAATAAAAACAGATAAAGCAGTAAACGTGTAAGAAGAAATTGAAAATTTCAAACGAAAAATGAAAATGATGCAACTTTCTATGGTCTAACTTGGTTATTCCAGCCATCCTCTAAAGGAAAAGATGCAAGTGATCCAATTAGAGAATGGTATTGCAAGCTGGAGCATGAAATCAAGTTCACGGGTAGGGATTAAACTAGTAAACAACAAGAGGCTCCTTTGAAATGCTATGAATGTCCGAGTACTCACCAATATCACGGGGGCAGCAGAGAAAATACAGTACATTATGCGTTTTAAGTCATGCTGGTCAAATATTAACAAGTTATGGTTTCCATCATGAGACATCCAACATGTAGTAAGATGTAGGACAAAGAAAAATCTCCATCTTTCCACTCCGAAAATGAACCAAGTGTGGGGCAAAATTTAACAGAAAATGTCAACCAGGGAAGAATAAATGAGAGCTCCATTTACAACTAGACATGTCTCTTCAGCTTTTTATGCCTACTACTTCGTGCAGGCAAAAAGAAGGGAAGGGGGAGAAGGGGGATAATGTTGCTACATATTTTAAATACTAAGCAACTACCACAATATGAGTATTATGTTCAGCTGTTGCATGAATTTCAAATACAGTCAAAATATCAAGATCAAAAGACGAAGTCATGAAGGTACCTAATCAGGATTTCTCCGAGAGAGCCAGAGCTTACTCCATCAGTGAACTCTTCTGCATTTGCAAGCTGCAAAAAGAGTAACACAATTCCATAAAATTACAAACAAAAATATGCACGGATCCAAAATTCTTTAGAAAAAGCACGTTACTGGGAGCTCATGATAACTTCTTCGGACAACTAATGTAAAATACTTCGTCTTTGACATCATATTGTATTGTTTTCTTCTCGTTTTTAAGTTGTAAAGCCATTGTAAAACAAAACTCTCCTCTCAGAGTCAGGTATTTAAGTAGTCAGAGATACATGGAGCAATCCTTATCCAAGATAACCTTCAAGTATGCCACTATTCAGTAGTATGTGTTGCAGACATATGAATTAGTTAATTGTTTCCTACTTCATTACAAGGTAGCACACTATCTTTGAATTGGTCTATACATTCCTGCAGAATTGATGGGTCAGGCTTGAGCTGTTTGTACTTTACTAAAATGCAGGAAAGGCACCATAAGTTCGTGAATTCAAATGTAAAAATTGGATGGCATCCTGAATGCATCTTCAGGTTTGAATGGAAAGAAAGAAGAACCGAGGTTTACAAGATGAAATGCAAAGTTAACACGAATTGTTTGTCCAAACAGAGTTAGATATTTGGACAAATTCTTTCCTATCTGTTTGCAAAAGGAAATCCTTAATACAATATAATAAGCGTGGTGATCTAGATAGCAATTCATGCCACTGATGGATAACAGCGAATGGTTCATAATATAGAGTTTAGCATATCACAAGGATATACATGCACATACATCCACTTAATGAGGATGTTCATTCAGAAAAATTGATTATACAGACAAAAACTCAAATTAACAGTAGTACCTGCAAGTTCATGTATGAATCCACGGAGACCAAATACCCTTGAAAGAGAAAAGACAAAAAGAAATGAGCTTAGTTAAATAATGAATGCACAAGTCTCGTTCTCAACAACCTTAATGAATAACATAGTGTTAGGAATCAGCAAGTCCGAGAAGCTGAGTACCTTTATACTCTAATCCCCACTTTAGCTTTACCATCACAGGCTTTCCAGTCAAATTGTTCAAAAAAGGCTTCGGATTAACTGGTACTGTCTGAAATGAGTCAATGACACAATATTAGAACATTTTCAGAATAAGAACTCAAAGTTTCTATATAGAGTGTGATACTCTACTTTTATTTCCATCCACACATAATGAGTAAATGGTACAACACCATGATGATTAATATTAGCCAAGATACGAACTTCTGTAATACACTGAAGATTCACAGTACCAAAAACTTATGAAATATGATGCACCAATACTTTATACTTGGTAATTCTGGTAGACAAATGACAAGCTTTTCAATCCAGCTCAGATTAAATTAACTCATTCATTCCAAAATTAGATTTTAAATACTTAAAAACAAATAGAAAGTACTATCCTCATATCAAATTAATGGGAAAAAAAAAAGTACCTTTAGGAGTAATGGTTATATTAGCTTAATATGAATCTCGGGAAGCAAAATGCTAAACATTGTGGAACAACAGCGTTAAATATGCAAGACATACAACACATATCGCAAACTTATGATCCATAGCAACAGTGAGAAGTAACAAGGCAACTATCGAGTAGCAAATTCATACATAATTTGTAATAAGCTAAAAAGTAAAATTATAGCACCCAAAAACGCTCAGGAATTCATAATTTGCATAAATACAGTTTGCGTAGCTGCAGTACAGTGTTCAGAAAGCAAAAAACTTGTCAAAAACAAGTTTATTAAGGCTTGAAGAAAGAGGATAACATCAGTGAAAACAGCAACAGCACAACAAGGAGAAGAAGATAAAAGTCATAAAACAGCCATTGAAGAATGAGATCGAACACTTACCGCCATTGAAGCTTTTCGAGGTTTAGGGTTTCACAAGAAAGGCGAGAAAATATGAAAATGGTGAGCTTATATGAATATGTATTCTCCTCGTTGGGCCTCACAAATTTTAATGGGCCAAACTCCAATTAAATGGGCTTGGCCCATGTAAGGTCCAATCTTAGAGTGCCCATTTTGGAGCAACTATTTAAGCCATGTCTTGATAGTGAAATTTACTCATTTCGAAACAACTTGAGATTGAAATTATAAAAAACCGCATGGGTCATAACTCATATACATTATTAAATTTGTGTTATATAGACATTTCTACATGAATTTCAATCACAAATAGGTGCTTTTTACTAAAGTTTAATAAGGAAGATACATATTTAATTCTAAACTTCTTATTTTATTATTAATGAGATTTCTACGTATATTACTATAATTTATTTCTGATCAAAATTATTTCAATTTTATATTAAGTCAAAGTGCATAGTACAAATCAGGCATAAGTAATACGACAATAATAACAACAATAACAATAATATAATCAACATAATTCATAAATAAAGATTGGATATAGACAAAATATACCAGATTATATTCCTATCTTGACATATCGAAAAAGGAATAAAGGACTTAAAGAAGCAAAGAACTCATGGCAAAACACAATAAAATCATGACAAAATATTTTGAATAATTATTTTATTTTTAATATAAGATATAATGAATTAATGATTAGTTATTTTGGCTAATAAATAAGGAAACAAAGTTATAAAAAGAGAAAGTGACAACTATGAACTGCTAATTGAAGAAAATTTTGAGCTCTAAAACTCGAAAAACAGAAGAAAAAATCGTCATCAATTGATCCAGTGATCGACTGAAATCATCAATTTCTCTGCAAAAATGAGGTACCCATTTGAATAAATTTCAATAATCTGCAATTTTTTTGCTCTTTCTGAGTTGTATTGTGTGAAATTTTGAAAAAATAATAATTTGTGCAGTCGTCAACCAGAAGTACTTTGGGCTCAACGATCGGAGAAAGTTTACTTGACTATATCATTGCCTGATGCTAAAGATGTATCATTGAAGTGTGACCCAGATGGTGTTTTTAATTTCTCTGCTATTGGTGTCAATGGCGATTCATTCTCCGTCACTCTCAAGCTTTACGGGAATGTTATTCCTGAGGTTTTTTTCTCTGTTTTTCTTACTATTTTCTGTAAAGTTTTGGTTTTTATTTCTGGGTTTTCGTTTATTTTATTGGTTGTGGTAAATTTGTTGAGTTTGATGAAATGGGTTGATGGTAGGTTTATGTTAAAATCAGTGTTTGTAGGGATTTGTATGTAAGTGAAAAATGTACAGATATTAGAGAAATCCCAAATTATTGAAAAAGGGTAAAAAAAAATGGAGCAATTGTGTTGAGTATGATGAACATGGTTGTTTGTATGTTTATATCAGGTGTTTGTCTAGCAATTTGTATATGATTAGAAAATGTGGAGAATCCCAAATTATTGAGTAAGGGCTGTCCGGCTAAGTTGCTCAGACTCTTCACTTTGGGTACCGCACCCGTGTCGACACGACGTGGGTGTGGATGTGGGATCTGTGTCCGATTTGGTCAACCGATTTTGGATACTTTGACCAAAATCAATGGGGAAACTCTGGACAGTTTTAATGATTTTTGTAATCAATACAAAAGCTACGGTGAAATTGAAGAAAAAGGAATACCTTTTATATAGAAATTTCTATATCACTCCTTTTCCTTTAATCTCCTTCGAGGATTCTCCTCAAGTTCTCCACATAATATCTCATAATTTAGGTTTTATAACTCTATTTTTAGATATTTTAATTATTTTTAGGCGAATCTCCGCACCTGTATCCATATCCCCAAATCTTAAAAATTATCTCATGAAGGATCCGACCTCTAGATCCGCACCCGTATCGGACACCCGCACCCGAGTTCGAGCAACTTAGTTGTCCGGTGCACTAAGCTCTCGCTATGGGGTAGGGTTTGAGTAAGGGCTGGACCTCATCAGGTCTTACGTTTGTGCAGCCTTACCTTGCATTTTTGCATGAAGTTGTCTGCGCGGCTTGAACCTGATGAGTACTTTTACCAATGCACCGGCGATCTCCTCCTTTCGAAGTATGGGAAAAGGAGGAAAAAACAGTCAACCATAGAGAAGTAAGGGGGGTATGGCTCAACTTTCTTGCCTTTCCCTCAATCTTGTTTTTACGGGCTCATTGTACGCGTGTAACTAAAAGTATATCTACCTTTTATCCCGAATTACCTATTATTCTCGGTCCCATTGATGGGAGTGTTATTGAGTATTGGAATAAGATGGTACAAATAGATTGGGACAGATATTAAGGATTCATATAGCTGACTATAACTAGTTTGGGATTGAGATGTTGTTTTGCTGAAAAGGGTTGTAGTAGTTTCGAATCAGGATGCCTGGTTTATTGCTGTGGTTTCTAATGGGTTTCACAAAGTCAGCATATGGCTCACTCAATCATAGCTGTTGTAACACCTTTTTGCAATGGTTCATGACCATAGGTGGATCTACATCAAGATAGATCTACCCTCTGCCTTGGGCTTGGACTATATAAATGGATATAGAAATTTTTCATACTTTTGGGAAGTGTATAAGACCGTGAACCCATTGGCCTATGTTTGTGACTTCAAGTTGTCTTTGCTTGTATTTCTTATTCTTCTAGAGTTTGGTAAATGTAGGTAGCTGTGTTTTGCACTGGATATTTCTTCCTTTACAATATGGTTTCAAGGTTAGAAAATCCTCATGGTTGATATCATAGAGTGCTTTCTGGTGCAGCGGTGTAAAACTAATATTGGGTCGAGAATCATCCTCTGCTCAATCCAAAAGGAGCAAAGAGGCTGGTGGCCAAGAATATTGAAGTCTGAAGAGAAGCCCGCTCCATACCTCAAGGTCGATTGGAACAAATGGTGTGATGAAGATGATGAAGAATATTGTGAGTTGGCTGCATATCACTTGCTTCATTAAAATTAAATTAATTTTATGCTATCTTTCCATTAATTTGAGGGGGAAAAGAGAACTAGAGAACTTGGGTATTTTAATGAATCCTAATGCTGGTAAGCCTCCTTCCTGTTCAGCCAATCTTACTATTGTTTTTCTGTTGAATCTTCAATTTGTAATTCAATACCATCCCCATCCTTCCTCTTTTATTTTCTTATGCTTTGGAATAGGAGCAAAGTGGCAGATGAAATATTAACAGTACTTTTAGTTTTTTTTTTATAGTTTTTTTCTGTTTTCAGTGCGGAATATATCATTTGATTGATCAAAATGCAACTTTTAGTAATCGGACTGGGGGTTGAGTGTATTAAGTCTGACCGTCTCTAATCAAACTTTTCTGGCCTGACTAAAGGAGTAGAAGGTTTGAAACTAGATGGATAATGGACCTGCCCCTCTACCCTTCTCCTCTTAAATACCAACTTGATGGATAATGGACCTGCCCCTCTACCCTTCTCCACTTAAATACCATGACTCTACGTACATCAATATTTAAACACGTGATGTGGGCCTAACCTGCACATTGCTCATTTTGCTCTTACCACTAGACCAAAACCTCGGGGGACCTAGTTTGCCTAAATATTTAGTTTTACAATTGATGTAGTTGCTTAATGTGAAATGATAATGTTCTCCAAATTAGGCATGCAGGTTTGCATTTTGTGATTCCCAAGCCTTCAAGTTGATCCAGTTCTAAATATCATTTCTTCACTTCCCTCCCTATTCATTTTTCGGACCAGAGTGATAATCAAATTCTGTCAAGTTAGTGGTCTTTTACAGCTCTGTATCAATAACGATGAACATTGAACAATACTACCTCACCTACTTCCTGCTTCTCTCTCTTCTACGTTGGGAAGAACTGGTTACATGGCATTCCTTTTTCAGTAGTTGGCTAACTCCTCATGTATAACGTTATTTGTTGTATCCTGATATTCTCATAAAGCTAATCCAGTTTCCTGTTGCATGCAGCGGACTCTGATGATGGGGGTGTTGCGGTAATGCCTAACCTGATTTGTTAAATATTATATGCAACATAATGTTCAATTACTTTGATCATAGTTATTTAACTTGAGTATATCTTTCTTTTAGTACACTGGAGATGACGACGAGAGCAGCGATGATGGAGGAATGCTCTGTGAGTTGTTTCCAATCTGATTGGACTAGTTTACAATTTACATATATCTTTAATTTGTTGTACACATCAGAGACAATGCTATGTTTTTCAGTCAGCTCTCCTTGCAATCCATCAGTATGCAGCTGCTCTCAAATACTTATCCAGCCCTCATTTCCTTTAAGAGAGGAATAGAACCAACTTATTGCTTCTCATTTTCTTGCTTATGTGAACAACTTTTTATATTCGATGGACAGTGAAGAGACAAGAACTTAGAGAGATTGGAAGAAAGGGAGAGAAAGGAGAGGAATGAGTGTAGGAGGATAACATTCGGAGCTTAGATAAACTATAAGGAGAGAAACGGAGGAGGAGAAAACGAGAAAATGGGAGGGACAAGGACAAGTTACTAAACAAAGACTTAAACTTTCGTTTATTCCAACTGGGAAACCTCACTTAGTTAAACTTTTTGTAATGCTAAAAAACATCTTAGAAGCGAGAATAAAATGAACATTCGATAAGTACATTGAATTCACATAACACACATTAGCTTTAATCGTGGTCTCTCCCAGTGTGTAAGTTAGTGGCCCTCTATAACTCTAAGTTACCAAATCGACATTTATTTAGCTGTTGATTTTCTCGTGTATTCTGATTATTTACTTGCATAAAGGTAAACAAAAAGTCCATGTTTGCTTGCTCTTTTTGATATATCTATTTCAATGTCCTTAATTTCGCCTATCCAACTTAGCCGGATAGAAGCAAGTATTTATTAGGAGATGGAGTTTTCCCAATTTTGACACTAATTTTGTCTCTTAATTGCAGATCTTCCAGACCTGGAAAAGGCTAGAGGAAATTAAAACCAGCTGCTGAAAACTTTGAAAGAGGCTGATGATCATCAGAGATGTTCAGAGTTGAGTCTTTTAGGAAGCAAAATATAATGACTTTCTTGCTCAAGTATTCATATGTATTTGGAAGACTGATTTTAAGTCATGTGTTAGATCTACTTTCACCTTATCACCTTATCAGGCTGGGTAAGGAGTCACTTTTGTTAGAGAGTGCTTTACCTCTCAACATGGGATTTTCCGGCACGATTTTGGATTTAAAAGTAGTTCACTTTGCTTTTCTAATTCTTTGTTTTCTTTTCCTTTCATGGGAATGTGTTTGTTTGGCTATTATGGCTTTGGAAAGGAGTTTGTTAACCAAAAATATTTTCATCACACCAAAGTAGTTTTAGTACATGCTATAATCTAGAGAAAATGTTCAAATTTGGCTCAGTATTATTGGAAATGTTGTGAAATTACCTTTCATTTTGCTTTCGGGTTATTGATACCCTTGTTGTAAACTGATTCTATTGTATTTGCCTTGCCTACTATGCGTGTTTACGCCAAATCAATGAATAGATAGACACATCTATTACATCTACTTCTATAACACTGTAACTTAACATGCGTTCTCACCTCATTAAATCACGTAACCATAGTTAATTTACATATAATTTGGCGTAAACACTAAGGATGAGGTTCAAGTGTTCAACAACTGTCTAACTAACAAGTTATGTACCTATTTGTACTCAAAAAGTGTCTTGTTTCAAACATGAAGAAAACAAAAGATATTGATCTATATGGAACATGTACACCTTACAATTGAACTTAAAAAACAACTTATCAAAGCTTCAGGTTAGTCTATATATGAGAATAATGAAGCTGAAATCAATTTCTACAAGTGTAGGAAGCCATATGCCAAGCAGTTGAGGATTTCAAGTCTAGAAGGAACCATGAAGAAGATTACCCCTCTCCCGGTCGTTTTAATACAACTGGAAACATACAATAACTTTGTTTTCATTTGTCTCGAAAGCAATTCATACTGGAAATGCTTACTGCAACCGAAAGGAAACTACCAAAACTATATCCTCCACATAATTCCAAGGTTAAAACTATAAAAATGTACATACAAGGAAAAATAACTTATCTAGAGAACTAGAGACAGCTAAGGCAATCACACGGGCAGCTGACAAGTGCTGCCAGCGGAGGCCTCCAGAGCAGTCTCCTGAACAAGGATGTTAACCAAGAACAAGGAGATGAACAGATAATGACTAGCTAACATAAATTTCAATGACATAACGAACACTATGCATCTACATATTCATCATTCATGCATGAAACTGGATGTTAGAAGGGCGCGGAGCTTGTTCTGCGCAGCTGATACTTAGGCTCTGGAAGTGGAACACTCGGTAACACCTGCTCTATCTCCTGCACGTAAAACCATATTAACATTATAATCTGTGAAAGACAGCTGAGAAACACAAGAAATGGACGTGACAAAGAGTTGTCTTAAATGCTCTCTAATTTTGGGAAGACAACAGATCATCAAGAACTAAGCAACAACTATCTTGCTATTTGAACAATAAATATGACATATAAGTCACATCTGAGAAGGCATTCCAAGATTTAACTTACAAAAGAAATTCCATAAATTCTTAATTCACATGATCACAAACATTCTTAAGGTCCAACTGGAGTAAGTTCCTCGACTCTTTCTTCTTTCTTCTAAAGTAAACCACTTCATTTTCCACCAAAACTGCATCCAATGTCTGTCTTTCTTCCACTAATGGATCTTGAGAAGTAGAGACTGTATCGTCTAGTACATATCTCATTAATGCTTCCTACCATACTAATTGCCCTATAATCTTTGATGCCCTTACTCCCTCTTTAAGTTTGAGGGATGTGTTTAGGCTTGCTTTCAAACTCAACAATTTCTTGAAATTCCGCAATGATCTCCAATCTTTACAACAATGCAACAAAAAGTAATGTGAAATTGTGAATTCATCCGATACAGGGGCTTTGCCTCCCTCATCTCCTGTTCTCCCATAGACCTCTCCAACCACTCCCTTATACCCCATCCTATTTGAATAATCCCTTCCCCCTCAACTGCTCCTCTATGTACAAATCTTCGTAAAATCTCACATCTGCCCCTCTCATTTCCTCCTTTGCCTTCATCACTGATTCATTGACTTCAATACTTTAGGGGTGGGGTGTCGGTCAGTTTGATTTGGTTTCGCAAAAGCTCCATTCAGTTTTCCAATTTTCAATTTGTTGATTTTCGTAATCTAAATCAAACCCGTAGTAAATTCTGTTAGGTTCAGGTTCACGTAAAAATAAATTTACTAAGATATTGTCGGATCAGTTACAAGGAGTTAAATAAAATTTAAGCTAAGTTAGCTACTTTGGAAATCAAATAGACAAAAGGAAAATTGAAAAGAAAAGCAAAAGTAAAAATAGACTCAACGACTTAGTCTAACTTCTTTATCAAAGCTAGCACTCACATGTTCATTTATGCAGTGTAGACTGCTTCAGGCTCATTGATATATCAAAAAGGAAAGAGATAGATCTAAAGCTCTTACACTCTCAACATAACGAGCATTGAATGATGGAGAGGAAGACTGCACTAGGCGAATGGCAAGGGCGACCAGTGGGCCGGTGGCAGAGGCGTAAAATAGTGGCAACAATAGAATGAACAATAGTGAAAACTAAAGACATAGTGAAAAACCATGGGAAGGGGATTTGGGAGACAGAGAGAAAAAGGGAAGGGGTTTGAGGTTCTTCAATCTTCCGAATGAAAATTTGGTTTTGGGCCAAGGCTAAGCTAAGGGGACCAGAAGCTCTTTAAGAGCTTAACAGAAAAGTCGAACCCCTGAAGCCGATCACCAAATTGAAGAACTTAAGTTTGAAGAAAATTAATCGTGAACCAACCGAATAAACGTTCAACCAGTTTTTTTGGTTTTAGGCCCACCCCTCCATACTCTATGAAATTCCTCTTCCTATTCGTTACCACTACCATGTGAAAAAACTTTGTATTACCATTCCTCTCATTTAACCACAATGCCTTCAAAATATTGCTTCCAACCAGTCTCTTGCGAAATTGCCAACATGGCCGTCTCTCGCTTGACCTCCTCCTTGCACTCCATTTCCTTTTTCTCCCTTACCTCTTCCAATCCTCTATTCTCCTAACTCATTCGCAGTGTAGTCAAAGGCGCGCTTAAGCCCTGAAGCAAGGCTCAAAACGTATTGTGCGCTTCGCCTCGCTTTATGTGCGCTTTAGTGTCGTCATCAAGGTTCTAAGGCAAACTTTTCCTTGCCAATGAACCTCTTCTGAAGAAGTGACACTAAGCAATTGACATTTTACTTTATCATTATTTTTTTTCAATTTCTTTGGTCATATATTTGTCATTCATGTTTATAATTATTAGACTTGGACTAAACATATATATTTGTATTTTTTTCTCCCTTTGCGCCTTTTTTCATTAAAGCCCACGCTTTATTTGCGCTTTGCGCTTAAAGCCCCAACCGACCTTAGAGCTTTTTTGCGCTTTTCGCCTTTGATAACACTACTCATTCGTCAACTTGTCGGCTTCATCTTTATCATTCCAAAGATGACTCCAAAATAAAAATTCTCATAGAATCAAGAATGATACATTCAACTAATCTTTGACTCTATCTCCAAAGCTTGTAACCTTGAGCCAACCTGAAAGGAGAACGCTTGCCAACAAAAAATGGAACAATATTTGGCTTGCCAGTAAAAAAAACAATTTTTGGGTTGTTGATAAGTCTGATATCTTACAATCTAGATCCATGAAAGCTTTGTTTTTTCAATTTGGAAACCCGAAGACAGCAGATAATTCTAGGTCAAGATCAGGATCACTTCCTTGTTTTCAAATCTTTATCTGGAATAACTTGGTCAAGATTTTAACATTCCAACAAAGAAAGAAGATGCATACTACTTTTATTCTGATTCGTATGGATAGAGACCGATACAATCTGCCTTCAGTTTCATGCAGATGGCCATCCCTTTTTCTACAAAAAATTAAAATCTCTCATAAATTCATTCCTCTTTGTTCCTAACCCCTTAAGTTATCCATAAATTGTTAGAACGTTAAGATTAATGTTAGAATGGTAGAATTTAGGATATCTTGATGAGGTAAATATTTTTATTAATGTTGGGAGAAAACCACTAAAGGTAGACTTTAGAATATTATAAGAGTTAAGTTCTTAAGTTAAATACTATCCCACATTGGGACAAATATCATTTGTACTGTGTTTGACACCTAATAGATGGTATCTTGTACTGATTAGATGATTAACAACAACAACAACAAACCCAGTGTAACCCCACAGAGTGGGGTTGGGGGAGGGTAGAGTGTACACAAACCTTACCCCTACCTTGGAGATAGAGAGGTTGTATTCGATAGACCCTCAAATTAAGTCATAAATATAACTCCTCTTTTCTCGTATTTCTCATGTGAACAAACTTGAATGTGGTTTGTTTTTACATACAAACATTGCTACTGATTTCTTCCTTACCTCACCTTCTCCTATTTCGATGAACAAAGGGACACAAGAACTAATGTAAAATTACAGAGACTTCCTGGTGGTCAACTATTCTGCTATTTCCTTCTGCAATCAAAACTGACTGGAAGTGGTATTTTCCTTGAGGGTATTACAAGTTTGCAACTATGAGAATTTCTGGGAAGTCGATAAAAGTAATGATCTATGTTGCTCGGATTCTACAGATATACTGCTGCACCCATGTCGGAGCCTCCAAAAATACACTATTTTTGGAGGATTTGGAGGATCCGAGACACATCCATTGACATTTTTGAAGAGTCCAGGCAACATATGTAATGGTGAAGGATGACATGATAAGCAGTGAAATTTAACCATTAGATAGCCACTGCACCTTTATGCAACTCAACCAGCAAAATGGCAATACTATAGTTTAAAGGTTTTACAAAATAAAACGCAACGATACAAGGAATAAAGTTATAAAACTAAAAGTAATTCGGCACTAGACCCTTGAAATTCATTTTCTTTTAGCATGGAGTAAGGGAGACAAAACAAGACCTAAAATGAGTAAGAGAGGCAGTTTCTTCTCATTTGCATAAATGATCGAAATCATTTTATTTCTGACCTTACTAAATAATATTTACAATGAGAATAAAACAATCATTTCTCTCTCGTAAAGTATGTACGTAAGTAACTGCTTCTTCTCATTGCATAAATGATTAAACTCATTTTGTTTCTAACCTTACAAAAAGATATTTCACTTTAAACATGATATATAATTTTGTTTCTTTTATTTTATGTAAGAAACATTCTTTCCGGAGTTAAAAGCATCACAATGCAGCATTACAAAGATCATTATATGAGAGGTTGTTCTGCGGAGAAGTGAAGAACCTACATGACTCGAACTATATAGGTTTCAACAGTAAACAGTTTAACATAATGTCAGAAATGGTATTGAAAATTCGTTATGATGAAATTGTGCTACATTTCTTTCAGATTTGTTTCTCATGTGTTCTAGAATTGGAACTTCTTTACACACTTCAATGATGCCCACATCAGTGCAAGTAACACCATCAAAGAATGCAAATGATACAAAGTACCTGATAACCACACACTCTTGAAGAACCACTAGAAGAATATGCAAATGACTACCATATTCACTGACAATAAAGTAGCTATCACAAAACATACCTTCTGTCTCTTGAGCCTTTCATTCTCTTCTTCGAGGCGTGAAACCTTGTTCTCCAGTTCATGGGTGTAAGCCTGTTGATAAAAAGATGATATTTCAATAGCCAAGGCAACGATATACCATATTCAAAACACCGCAACATATTTCAAAGTCACCTGCTTCCTTGCTCGTGACCTCGCTGCAGATTCCCTGTTCTTAATCATCCTCTTTTGCCTCCTTTCAACAGTCTTCTCAACCACATCATCTGGTGCAACTCTTTTTCTTCCAAGTGTTTGTGTGTCCGATAATGTGCCCAACAGAGCGGTTGGGGACATTGTCATCTGAGATTCAGGATAAGCTGCATCTATTGTTGGGTTGGAAACAATAGTCAAAGGTTGTTGAACCGAATGGCCGGGCATAAAAACTGGTAGCATGTTCTGCTGTTGTTGTTGTTGTTGATGTTGCTGTGGCGGTAGCTGATGCATTGCCTGCATCTGATATTGTGACCATTGAGCTTGCTGTTGAGGCAATGCCATTGAATCAACCCCTAAAACTGACCCTGAACTTTTCTTCCCCGGAGTCGACTCAGCAACCACTCCAGCCTTAACCAAAAAATCCTCCAGGGTCATCTCACCAAGAGTAGGCTGCCTCTCCTGAGCTTTCCTATCGATACTATCCCTTTTATGCCCCTGCTGAATATCCTGCCACACCTGATCAACAGTCTTCTTGCTCAGATCACTAGTCAGTGTAATACTCGATTGTCGATTCAGAGAACTCCCCGAAGCAACCTGACCATGCTGCAACACCCCGTAATCCGTTCCCCCCATTCCTTGACTAGCCTCCACAGTCCATACAGTCTTAAGAAGCTCATCAAGATTCATACTACTCAATGGTTTCCCCAAATCCCCCAATTGATTCTGAACCTCATCAAGAGTAAGGCTATATAATGATCCTTGCCTAGCCAAAGCATTTGTCTTTGGGTCTTGGGCATGAGCTTGAGCTTGAGCTTGAGTTTGAGTTGCACCAATACTATTAACCCCACCCCCACCTCCACCCCCACCACCCTGAGATCCCATCCCTTAAAATCAATTCAATTTTCACACACAAAACAAACTAAAGATCTAATCTTTAATGTCTACATCCCAATAATTCATCACATCAAAACACATTTGTTCCTTCAGAACCCTATACACACAAATCAAACCCATTTCCCACTACCAGTAACAATCACAAAAACCCCATCAACAGATTCAATAAAAACAAAATACCCAGATCAAATTGAAGAAAATGCTAGGGATTAAGGTAGAAAAAGTGGGAGAAAGTGTTACCAAGGAAAATGAAGAAATACCCAGAAAAGGGAAGAGTCAAATTAGCTTGCATGCAGCAAAATATGAGCCAACATTCATCATCAATGAGAGAACAAAAAACCCAGAAACCATATATGCTCTTTGCTGCAAAAACCTGAGGCTCAATCTAATTCAGGAGAGAATAGAAGCAAAGACCCACATTCTATTCTCTCTAGAAAAAAAAAGGTACACTCCCTATATAAAAATTAGAAATTCAAGACAACTTTCAAATAGTAATAATTAATTAAACAAATCTTAGCCCTTAGTTTTATATATGCTAAGTATAATAATTAGTATATGCCAAAGTACTATTTTTATAAAATGTCTCTTTTTCATTTTCTATAGGGGAATTAACTTACATAATCATCGAAAAACAATATATTCATTGTAATACCAGAAAGTAAAGTCAGGAGAACAGAATATAGGCATTATAGTGATAGGACTGTTTCATCCTTAATCAGATGCTCCGATTCAAGCCATGGTGTGTAGAATAATTTATTGGGAGTGCCACCCCAACAAAGTAAAGTCAGGAGAACAGAATGTAGGCATTACAGTGGTGGAACAGTTTCATCCTTAATCAGAGACTTGGGTTTGAGTCCTCGTATGAAGAATTTTTTCTTGGGAGCACCACCCCACAAAGTAAAGTCGGGAGAACAAAATGTAGGCATTGCAGTTGTTGGAATGCTTCATCCTTAACCAGAAGTCTCGAGTTCGAGCCTTGATATGAAGAATTTTTTATTGGGAGCACCACTCCTAAATGGACTCTATAGTACGTGATTCGAATTTAGACGGGGCTTCAATATGGACTACGAAAACCGAATGAGAAGCAAAAAAAAGAAGGTATTTTCGATTAACCGTTAAGAAAATATATCATTAGAAGCAATATGAAGAAAAAAATAACAAAAGTGAAGAAATCGCGACAAAATACTATAAGCAACATGACAAGTCATTCTTAACAATATTAAAATAAAACAATACGATAATCAAAGTCAAAGAAACGACGTATAGTAACTGAACTCAAAGGAACTTAAATAGTCATCACCCCTAATACTTTTTTGTATATATTAATGTATAATATAATATGAATATACTTTATATATAATTAATGTATATCTTTTTTATATTTAACTAATAAATATAATTATTTTAGTCAGAGCAATTAAATACATTGAAAGCTCCTTTTATACGCATAAAAAAGATTAGGGTAAATATCATGTTTATTGACTATTTCAATATACTGTATTTACTCCAAATTATAAATTAATCTTATAATAAATAGGGTATAGCTAAGTGATTAAAGTACTGATTTTTTTTTTCCTTTTTAAGCTTTCACACTAAAGTCTGGATCAATTTAACTTAAAGAAAGTAACTCAAAAAGTTAAAAGATTATTAATGGTCAAATTGTTAGTTTATTTTATTAAAAAAAGACAGAAGTAAATCAATAAGATTCATTTTACTTGAGTAGCCAACCTAGGACAGATAAAAGAGTTTTAAAAAATTCCCACTTTCTTATATTTATAGTATTAATTAAAACAATTAATTTTTTAAGTAAAAAAAACATGGGATGAGTATCCGTAAGAGTTGTGATGGAGTAGTAAGCAGTCTTTTATTCTTAACCAAAGATTTCAGATTCGAGTCTTCTTAAATATCGATTTTATTAGGAAGTGTTTTCTTCCAATGTGAAATTTTCCAACACAACTTTAAATTTAATCGAACTTCAATAGTGATATTGAACATCGATAGAAAAAAAAAAAAAAAAAAAAAAAAAAAGACATGGGGTGAGTGTGTAAGAAAATAATGGGGCCCATAGTATTCCCACATTTGGCACTTAATTTTTTTACTCTCTTTAAACTTTACAAAACCTAGGTCACAGAGACCTGGTCTGTGCTGCTTTCACTCATCTTTTTAGGCAAAGTGTCTTATTTTATTTGTGAGAATATGTAATATGCTAATGTGACTTGGCAGTGACCATAGGTGGTTGGAGTGTGTATTTCTATTTTTAATATAACATAACCATCATCTACTAATCAATATCGACTCAATTAATTCAGATTCGTAATTTGTATCGTCTTGTAGAAGAGAAAGTGCTTCTTAGCAAAGACCAAGATATACATAGTAAGTGGGATTTTTAAGCTCAAATAAAAAATATGAATCAAAGTTATTTTTAAGTTCTGCCTAATTTGTAAACGAAATTGTAGGTTTGTCCTTGACTCGATCACTAGTCTCTACTAAGAGTTCTTTTTGTTCCAAAGCTCAAATTATTTATAATAATATACACAGTGTAATTTTATAAGAGAGATCTGAGAAGGGTAGGATGTATGCAGACTTAATCTCTATTTGATGAGGTAAGTTTCTGACAAAACTTCAATTAAAATAAAAAAATAAAAAGAATTGAAGCTATTTGGCTTTTTATTATACCTCATAGTTTGGATATCATTTGGTGGTCCACTACAAATTGTTTGGGAAAAAAAGGTTAATTGCTTCTTTTATCATTACCTAATATGGAAAGGATTTTAACTTGTTCATACATATGTCACTTTTGAGTTTTGACCATTTCTAATTAAAAAATAGTACAATCCACCATGTATAATAATATTATGGAAACTTGTGATTTTAAAATTAGTTTATATTTGGACATTTGTACAAATTAGCACAAAGATTTATTTTATATATATTGGTACTAAATATGGACTTTCAAATATAAAAGATTGCTGATTAAATATTTATATTAACATGACTCTTTATATTGATTTGAAAGGTATGAAGTATGAAACAAAACGCAAAAAAATGTGTGATAGATATAAAGTATGAGACAAAACGCAAAAATATGTAGTACAATATATGACGTTAGTGAGTTATGTCAATTATATTGATTTATTAGCGCGATTCAATGATGCCTCACATTGTTCACGAGGTTGAGTTATGTGTCCATTGTTTAAATGTTTAATTATTTGCACATGCAGCCTATTTGCACAATGTTATTTAAGGCGTAACTACTTCATTAAAAGCTATATATTAAAGATTTTTAGCATTAAAATCACTTATTGCAAGTTCAAAAAGGCGGGTTTTGAATTTTGAATATTAAAATTGAGTTTAAGTTAAGTAGGTGTTGTAGGAAAAATTTGAAAACATCGATACGAATGAAAATTGATAGTATAAACTTTAGAAAAATTATTTTCAGTTTCTAACATATATGTCTAAAACTTCAAACATACATGTTCGAAGTTTAGCTTGCCACAAACACGAACTTCAGGCAAATTATTTGTCGGAAAATTTCAGACATAAATCTTTGCTATTTCTGTCGCGTATGCTTAAAGCTAATTCTAAAGTGGCTAAACGTTTAAAAAAAATTATATATTGTGATTATGATTTAAACGATGATCCCAGAATCAGTTACCTCCATATTATATAGGGGTGATAAAACTAGCCCATAATAATATGATCCACATCTTTTACTAAATCACTCTATTTTGACATGCCTAAATTTAGCTCAGTCATCTGATTTGACAACTCTAGTTTTCTACATAATTTACACAACAACTACATACTTCATCAAATTCACTGTTTACTTTTCCAATCAATTTATATTAATTATATAATATCGATCATATACACATTATATATTTTTTATTTAGCTATTTAAATTTATTTTTGCTTTTTAAAAGTAGGGCATATAAACTAAAGAAGAATATTCTTTGTTGACGTTCAGTTTGTAAATTCTCTTTTCACAAACATACATAGCCCAGAAAACATATTGCAGTGGTTTTCAGTGCCAAAAAATAGAGCATATTGGGTATGTAGGCTGGTCCTGCACTAGTTTAATTCATCACTACTTCGTAAAGGCGTTGAAAATTATTTTTAATTTTTAAGTTGTGTCTCCAAGTTAGAAATCAAGTCAGTGAATTTCGGACAATAATAACTAGGTAGAAAAAACTTGAATTTTTGTTCTATATAATCAATTAAACAAACGAAGGTAAAAAGATTAGATGATCATTAATTGATTAAAGATTAATGGACATGAAGGATTAGGAGGAGGGCTTCTATTTCTGAATCTAATGAAAATAACTAAAATTAATTAAGGGAAATTTAAGGACACAAAAGAAGAGGACGTAGCATAGTTACTAATGTTTTAAAGACTGGTTTAAAATTTAAAGTTTATGAATTTTTACGACAATCTCAAATTGATACTATAATAATAATTGAGTTTATATTCAAATATTTATAGTAGTTACTTAGCTCTCATTTGGACATAGATTTGAAGTTGAAACATTAAAATTTGAATTTTTGAAATTTGAAATTGTGTCTGAATATGCATTTTACTTTGAAAAACTTTAAAATTGGGTTAGTGGGAGTGAAATTTCGCGAAAAACTTATCCAAGCCAAAACGGGAACTTGAAAATATTTTAAAGATAAATTTTTAAAATATATTTAAATTTCACGATCAAACAGATATTTAAAAATAAATTTTCAAAATCTATGATCAAATACTAGCTTAATAAATTTTTTGATATATTATCTGAATAAAAAATTACTAAATTTACGTGAATTCCTAATCAAGCCTCTAGATCCGCCTCTCATTTGAACAAGAGAGCCTCTAGGTAGGTGCATGAACAACAACTAAAAATGTCAGACATTTTGGCCTACCTATTATTTAGATGACCCCAACTAGACCCTCTTCAGGCATTTACTATAGTTTGCTGGCAAAATCAAAGCTTTTTGTCGCTAACACGCATGTCATAAAATTTGTGTGGCTATAATGAAATTGAATTATTTGATCTTAAAGATATGATAATGTTTGTATCATTATAAACTTTTGAAATATATGATATTAACTTTTAAGTATATCATAATATTTGTATTTCTATAAAAGCTTATCATTAAGGATAAAATGAAAATTTTAACCAGCAAAACTACTTGTCGTGAATATATGGAATTTGATCACTCTTAATTAAAGATCTCAAATTCGAACTTGAATATGAAAAAAAAATCATAGTAGGAAGCATTTCAACTTTAATGGGCGTTATGATGTGAGAATCCAGATTAGTCAAAGATTCAATATAAATACCAAACATCAAATACGGATTGGAAACCCAAAAAAAATGACAAGTTCAAATTAAATTTTAAAAGTTACTCCTTTTCATTTTAAATTTATTTGTCGATTATGACTTAATATGTAGTTTATAATTTAAAGAAAACTTTTTAATGTTATAATTTTAAACTAAATATATGTACATAATATATCAAAATTTCATTAAATCTTGTGATGTTGAACATTTTACGTGAAAAGTTTAAATTACAAGTTTTCAAAGAAAAAACATTTAAAAAAAAAAAACAAATCACTAAAAAACAAAATATAACAAATAAATTAAATAATATCATTCTTTCTGAAACAAACTAAAAAGAAAAAAAATATTGCTACATAAACTCTGATAAAGAGTACTAAGAAATACATAAAAAAATAATAATATAAATTACAATAATAAATAATTTAAAATCAAGATTAAAAAAAAAATCTCGTAATTCTTCGAATAATAATAGTGTCACGTGAAATGAAACGAAGATAAGAGAGGAGAGTAAAACATACAAACATCAGACATGAGAGTGTGAAGGAAGTTATTTGTCATGCTGCAAATGCAAGAGACAAGCGTGCTGAATGAGAGCTTGCAAGAGGTGGCTTATTAGCTCTACCTATTGGCCTACTTCCCACATGTCCTGCCGTTGAAATCAACGGCAATTGTGGTGGCCCATCGGGCGACCCATATTTAACTGGCTGCGGTCCCACATTTACCGCCTTTTCATGCCGACAACTCAACAAACCACCCCCTTTCCACTTCCCTCCATCACCACCACCACCACCATTACCACCAAAAAATCGAGTACTCGTCTCGATTTCTGAAATACTTGAATAATTAGTAACACAAGCCCGATCGTAACCTTCAGCTGTTGTAACACTCCAATCAATGCTAACTTCACTTGGTGCATAACACTCTGTAGCTGCAACGCTAGGTGTACCAGGCTCCTCGAGTGAATTTCGTTGACGATATAATGGACAAGATGAATTCGCCATTGAAGTCGAAAAGCTCTCGATTTCGAATAGATCGGAGCTTGCATCGCTTGCTACGTCGTCGTCTGTTGCTGTTATTCGAGAAATTGGACTACCTGGGAAGGGGAAATTATTGCATCGGTGGTGATCTGTTTCGATTGATTTTCGAGAAGATGGTTGAAATACCTCGAGTGAATCTCGAGGCGGATCTTCTAAAATTGGGGAAATTGATGATCTTGTTGGTGGAGGTTTGATTCCTAATTTCGATTGAGCTGAATTGTTCAGAATTGGGAATGAAAATCCTCCACCTGGCGTCTCGGTAAACGGTCTAACCGGTGCCAGCACACGCTGTTGACAGCTAATTGTACTAGCTGTACTACTCTCTGATTCTGACAATTTTCTCTGAATCGTTTCAATTTTATTAGTCTCTGACCTGACGGCTCCTCTCTGTTGTATTTCAATCGAACTTTTCTGAGATATGTTAGTTGATTTCTCAACTACCACCTTATTACTGTGTTTGACAGGGAAATGCTGCTCGGAGCCAGTTTCTGTTCTTGGCTCCGAGCTAGCTTCCTCGACTTGCACAGATTTCTTCCCAGAACAAGGGCATTTTCGACAGAAAAACCATTTACGAGTACTAAATGAACCTCTTTTTTTGTCATTCGTATTAATACTCTTCAATGAAACTGCAATTGCACCTGGAGGATTTGCTAATAGTCCTGTCTGGCTATTCCAACTAGCTTCTGACGAAGCAGTTGGAGTAGCACGAAAGGAATTAGCACGAAAGTTTCTTCCGTAGGCATTGTCTACGGAAGAAACTGATGAATGTCGATGACCTGATGGTAATTCACATTGATCACTTAAATTTTTCTGGATAGATTCATTGCCTTCACTGAAATACTTTTTCGCATCGAACACGTTGATTTCGGAATCATCAGGACTATGATCTTCTGGTTTGAGATATGAAGAAAATGATGCATCTTTTAGTATATGGTTTTGAACAAAAGCTCTGTACTGAAGAGGATGTTCTGTTAAAATTTTAACTGTTGTTTGGGAATCCATGTTTTTTTTCTCCTTTTTGTGGTTTTTTTTTTTTTTGGTTCTACAACTAAACTATAGATAGTACTATTATTTATAACAATTTTTAAGAGAATATTGTTTCTGATAATTTTTTTGACTATCTGGCAGGTTTTTTGGAGTCATAATAAAAGAACATGTCAATAATGGTTGTGGTGGACTGGTCAGTGTTCAGTATCTTTCATCGTTAATCAGAAGACTCGGGTTTGAGTCCCCTGAGTATAGAATTGCTTTTGTTAGTAAGCGTTTTGCCTCCTAACGTGGAATTTTTCGATGCAAATTCAAATTTAATCGAGTTTTATTGTGGATATTGGACATCGTATGGAAAACCAAAAAAATAATGATAAAAGAACCTTCCTTTTATATATATATATATATATAGTTTTGAGATTTCAATGATTGGAAATATAGAATGATGAAAAACTGAGAAAATCATAGTAGTGACAGTAGAATCTACCAACTCTTTAACAAGTTATGTTAGTACTAATATTTTTTATGTTTGGCTATCAATTTTTTCATGTTTGATCGATTAAAAATAATCTTTTTAAATGATTTTTTTAGTAAAAATAAGAAAAACAAGTTTTGTAAGTCATATTTCATGTTGATTGACTCTTTTATCCAACGCTCTACCCACACCCACCTCTCCCCTCTACAGTATTATTATATTTTACTCGTCGGCATAAAAGAAATTAAAATCAGAAAGAGAAGGATTAATTTATATGTTTTAGAAATTAGGTAAAATGTTCAATCTATTGTCCATGTAAACTAATTGTAGATATCATTTTCAAGTCCCATGTTCACATTAATTTAGCCAACAACAGTGGTTGGATAATGAAATTATATTATTCATTGTCACTTATCATTACACAAGAATTATTTAGTGAAAATTTGGTCCTGTTGATATAGACCTGAAAAATATTGATGAGATGTAGCAATAATTTTGAAGAGGACCTTAATTAACATGCATTGCCCACTGGTAGTTGGACATTTAATTAAGATTAAAGTTAAATGACGTAATACATAGATAGACTCTTAATTTGAGATTAATAGGTATTGAGCATGTTAACTTTGAATATGTCTCGTGAACATTCGATGTTAAGGTGATATATATACATTTTGGAGGTGTCTAGTTGAACGTGATTTTGTTATAAGTTGGAGTGTTCAACTAACACAGTAAAGCGAGTTGAGTTGTTTAAATATGCATCCTTAAAATTGGAGTATTTAATTTACATTAAGATATCTATTTATATACTATGACATATTAAATTGTGTAAATGGACGTAGTACTATATACACAACTAGTATGCACTTGTATTTAAGGCTCAACCCGCTCAGCACCCGGATTGACACGAGGCCGAAAACAAATAAAATTGTTATGCGGAGTGGGGCGGTACAAAGAGGAGCGAATTGAAAGTTGTGTGTTAACTGCTTAACCCCCCGACGAGCATCTGGTCTTTGTCTCCTTAATGCATTATAAATTGCAAAGGAAAATGAAGAAAAAAATATGGAATTCTATAGATTTAGCTAAGACGATTTCGGAAATTAGAAACTTATTCCTTTTTGCCATCTCTAATTTTAACTAAAAATATAGGTGAGACATCTTTATTAAAAAAAAAAAAATTTGAATTTCTTAACTGAAAATTTGACTTCATCATTACCTTAAATTTGTTATTAGTAAATCTTATTTAAACACTCGCACAATAACATGTTCTGATTGATCACACCTGAATAGCACAATAAAGTGTTTCTAATAAAAACTTTTGGTTCAAACTTTAAAAATTGTAGGGAATCTGCAAGACATATTCAATTCTAGTTGAGACTCTACAAGAAGTACTCGATTCCAGTTAGATTTTTGGAGACTACTCTAACTCTAAACCTAAGTTATGCCTATATAAATGGTATTATATTTCCTTAAAAAGACATCTCGAATATTCCACAAATTCATGAAATATTCATAAAGAGATCAAATTCAAATCATCCTAGCTAGTTCGAGAAATTGGCCCTCGAGAAATTGAAAAACCTTATGAAAGAAGAATCAAGAGATGAACAGAATTATACCCCACACTATTGAGCAATAAATATTCATGTTTCTTTATATTTTTTTGTAATTGTAATTTATTTCCTGTCACTTTAAAATTTGTGGCAAACATCGTGTTCTCTCATACGCCCATTATCATATGTTTATATGCTCAACTTGAACAAATAATAGTTACAGTATCTAAATAAAATAAAAATATATATAACAAATGTACCCCACCCCCAACAAATCCGGAGCAATGTCGTAACTTTAATATTGTTAGTACATTTGGCCAATAAGATTTAGATAACATATTAAAAAAGGACATTAATTGTGATATTTTAATTAACCTAGTATTTTCATTAGTGACGACATTAAAAACTCTAATCTTGCTTTTGATATATCAATAATATAGATTGTACCAGGCTAATCTTACCATGATTTATTCCAAAAATGGTGTGACACCTACATTAAAAAAAGTCTTTGTATATCTTAAGACTAATGTCCCACCACGCACGTTATGAAACAACAACAATCTAATCTGGTACCGCTTGATTGGCTTACGTATATTTTAATTAATTTTATAAAATTAACTGTTATATATGACTCATCAATATTATGATTAAATCTATCTATCAAGATTTGAACAAATATGAAAAAATTGTTTAGTGTTTTTATGTTCTCAAAATTTATACTTGAAACCTTAGTAGTTCCCAACCCCATTTCGTCAATCATTAGACCACTCATATCCTAGCAAGAATAACTACGATAAAATAGAGAAATATTTTTTTATAACTATGTCGTTCTACTAAATCAAATTTGTGTGATATAAAACTTTTTAAAGGAGATACACACCAT
Source organism: Solanum etuberosum (assembly GCA_029582245.1). Classification (NCBI taxonomy): domain Eukaryota; kingdom Viridiplantae; phylum Streptophyta; class Magnoliopsida; order Solanales; family Solanaceae; genus Solanum; species Solanum etuberosum. The sequence goes on along the minus strand of JAJONR010002400.1, from coordinate 20,219 downwards.
CGGAAAAAATTTCAAGACTCGAAACGACCGATTAAGAATAGAGACATCGTAAAGTACCGCACCAACCTCAAATCTTTCTCCCACATGAGGTACCCCTTAAAATATAGTAATGGGGAAAACAATAAAGAATGAAACTCCCATACAATAACTACTAACTAATTGAAAAGAGGAAGAAAAAAGATATATTTAATTTTAATCAAATAAATCCATTCAAAATTTTGGTGGATTTGATTTTGATACTATTTTCATGAGAAAATTCAAATCCAAATTAGAAAAGACGATAATTTGATTATTTTGTTTAAACAACCTAAATTTAATCCTCAATTTAATAAACTTCATAATGCAAGATACATGAATATAAATTGAAAATTCTGCTATTCTTTTCTGTGGAATATTTGAGAATTATTAACCTTTAATTTCTCTCTATCAATCATTTGAGTTTTCAAATCATATAGATCAAGGAGAGAGAGAGAGAATGTGTTTTTTTTTAAAAAAAAATATTATTTGGAACAAATTAAAAAGAAAGTATAATCATTTAACTTGAAATAAGGAATATATAAATTGAAATCTCAAATGTCTTTTTTATATAACCAAAAGAAAAATAGGTAGTAGTAGTACATTATATTGGAAAGGTTTATTTTTTTATTGTTTGTTACGAATATTATAAATAAATTATTCACTATGAAGAACAAGGTGAAACACAATTATTTTGATTCAAACTTTATATATGTGTTTAAGTATTACATCGAAAGAGAGTTTGCTATAACAATTATCTTTAACACAAATATCACATCAGAATAGAAAGTGAGTTAAAAGTTATATCACAGCGAATTTAAAAATAAATTATTTACACACCTATTTGAGTTAAAAGACATTTGCATTTGTTTTATACTAGTCTTTAACTTTAACTTCTGCATCATAATATCTCATAAGTTATGTTTGCCTCACCGGACATAAGTTCTATAAGGGCTAAATCCTATGACACGTTCATTTGAAAGACGAAAAAATTAAAAAAAAATCAACTCATTTAAAGGGATAATCGTGCAATTAAATTACCTTATAATCCACGGGGTGGTCCTAGTCAAAAGACAATAACTTAGCAGTTGAATCTTGAACTGTTACGTTAAAAATCTTAAATCAACAAAATAGGTATACAATTATTAAATTTCAAATCCAGTAACAGGTCAGTCAAATCATCAATTCAGTAATATTTTGAATTCATAAACTTTAAATTTATTATCCGCTTCATAATTACATTCAATCACAAGTAAAATATCACATCCAATAATCTAACATGATTTCCAAATTAAACAAGGTCCCATATTAATAGTTCATATAATTTTGAACACTTTCTGTCTCATCAATTCATTGACATAAGAACAAAAGGCAAGCTATTTAAAAGATAAATTATATCATCTATTTATATGATTAGTTTTTTCATTGTTATCTTCTTGTTGTACTCTTAGCCACTACTTTATTTTAAACCAATTAATTTCTTTTTTTGGTCACATTGATTAAATTATTGCATGTCTCAATGTCTCTTGGTTATGAAACAGATCTACTTTTTTGTTTAAAATCCTAAGGCTTAATGTGTGGATGTGAACTGTGAGAGGGTCCCTTTGCTTTGAAAAATTGAGAAAAATTGTTGTGGCCATTTAATTCAAAGGGGAAAAAAAAACAAAAATAATTTGGACCCCAATAAGAAAAAAAAATAAAGGAAGAAGAATTGTTGTTTGATACAAATTGGGAATTGTGCTTTGTAGGGTAAGAATTATCTCAAAACTAACATGAAGTGTTATAATCTTGTGTGCTTTGGGATATGTGAAGGAGGAAGACTAATATAAGTTGATGGGCTGGATGAGTTGTCTTGAAAGTGAAATAATTCGTTTATCGAGGATTATGATGTGATGGATAAAAGTTTATCGTATTTAATCAATTGTTTTGAGTATTGTATCATGAAAATACAAGAAAAAATTGATATAAAGTGATCTTTAGTTTAATATATATACCTTATGCAGTACGAGTTTTGTCTTAAAAGGGAAATAAGACGTCCATCGAGAATTATTGGAGGGCTAATATAATTTGATGGCGCTAGATAAGTTTTGCTTGAAAGGGAAATGATACGTCCATCGAGGATTGTGATGTGATGAATAGGATTTTATTAATACTTAATCGGATGTTTCAACTTTCAAGTATTGTATCTTGAAAATAAAAATAAAAACGGATATGAAATGATTTTTAATTTAACATATCTTACGCACCATGAATGTAAATTAATGAGAGTTTTCATAGAAAACCATGTTTGGATCTAACTTTGTAGTCTTTTGCTATTAGACATGAAGATGAAGGAATATATAAGTAAATGAGATTTGGTTGAAATTGATTAAAAGGGTATTTGGAAATTGTAATAAATTTTATTTGGAAAAAAAGTGGAAAAAAATATTGAGCAGAACTAATATTTACTTGAAATACTTTTCTAACATATTTTTTTTTTATACTTTACACATTTCTAAATCAAATTTAAGTATACGTAAGTTAAAGTCACATTCACATATCCATAACATTTTTAGGGTGGTCAATAGAAGCCTAGTGGTATAATGTGATATATATTTAAGAAATAATGAAGTTGAAGTGACGTACACAAGATTTTGTGCAACTGATGTGGTTTGCCGACTATTGTGATAGTTATGTTTTTAAGTGGTTAGATACGAGAATGTGGTTATTCTAAATACAAGGCGAAGCTAGGTTATATTATAATTCACTAGTTTAATCGAATTTCATATTATTAATTCAAATTTTATATTTCTCTTTAAGAAATCAAGTGATCAAATAAAAATAATTAATTTAGAAAATTAAAATCTATAAACTATAATTTTTGACTCCGCATTATCGATAAATGATACTTAGGTTAAAGTTTTTTTTTCTTTTTTAGTAATTGGCTTAAGATTAATTGTTAGGTAAAATTAGATGCAACAACATTTCATGTCATGTCATAGCAAAAGGAATAAAAAGTATATATATCCAATTCAACCTCATAAAAAAACAAAAATAAAGAATAAATTTATGAAATAATTACTTACTATATTTTTTTCCCTACTCACCAAATCAAAAGAATGATCCTGAACAAAAGATACAACCTGGTTCCAAACATATTTGTAAATTGTTACAATTTCCTAGAAAACAGTCAATATATATTATATTCCTTCTATCACTATTTTTGTGCATATATATGGTTGGTATGAAATAAAATGTTTTCCGTGAAAAATAAGTGGATTTCTTAATTAATTTCTAGTGTTTGATAAGTAAATCAAAAAAATTATGTCTTGATTATTTTTTATTTTTTGGGTGAGAAAAGATAAACTATTCTATTAATTAAGTAATAGTTATACATGGAGTGAAAAACGTAGGTCCTGCGCATAGGTCTTGAAGACCGTCAAACCAAAAAGAAAAGTGTGGGTTAAACAAAAAGTAACTATTAAAAGAGTAACTAGTAGAGGTCGATTTGTAGAAGACGATATTAGTCTCATATATAGTAAGATTCTAACTAATCAACTTTCCACGGCAAACCGCGATACCATACCATATGTAACATAGCAAAATATTATGGGGATGGGATAGGGTGGCTATAGGGGTTCGGGGGTAGTGGGGTGGGATGGTCAAAAGTTGAGGGTTGGAAATTAGGAGAAAATAATGAACTTGAAATATCACATAACTTAATTATTTTGACTAGTTAGACATGAAAAAATAAAGATGATTTCACTATTATAGTGAACTATAATATTCTGTAACAACCTTGACTATTTTTTTTCATCTGCTCAAGTCTTTCTGAATAGAGTTATGTATCCAATGCCTATAATGACGAAAGGTGTTGCAAATACCAAACCAAATTCTGATGGATAGAATTACGCTGATGAGAGATCGTATATAGGTGCCTTATAAAATTAATCGAGATATGTGTAACTTGACTCAAACACTACATAAAAGCTCTATCATATTATCATGGGATATAAAAAAGTTGAGCAATATCATAGTATCATGGGATAGAAAAAGTACAATGTATCTAGTTTTCATTAATTTGTTACATGCATTGCTCTAGAGCTTATATAAAATGGAAATATTATTATTCACCAACCAAATATTCATGTTGTTAGATTTGCAGTCACTTAAGCATGCAAGAAAACAGTACCAATGGGTTTGGTAACAAGAAGAACATTCTCTTAATTTGTTGATTGGAGAGACTATTAAAAAAAAAAAAAAATAGGGAACAAAAAAGAAATTTACTCTTTTTGTTTTAATTTTTTTTATCTGATTTTTACTTGATACGAAATTTAAGAAACTCAAAAAGACTTTTAAATCTTATAAATTTTTTGATTAAAAAATCTTATGATATTAATTTAAAATATGTATAATGTACTAAAATATTGTTTAACCTTTGGCCTTAATAAGACCATCTGAAAGTTGAAATTTATTTTTAAATGGAGAAATAAAAATTCATATAATCGATTTTAATTTATTTAAAATTGAAAGGTAATTATTGTTGTTGGTGGTATATATCATTATTATAATAGTTGTGTTAGGAAATAATGGCAATTTTGAATCTCTTTAACTAGACATTTACAAGCTAGGTGGAATACATATGCAACTCTTTAAACTTATATAAACAACAAATGTATTTATATAAAATTTACTTTTTAAAGTTATTTGTATAACTTAATAGAAACTTAAACAAAAAGATATCCCTATCCAAGTATTATGTATGTATGATACATGTATTAGCAAAATTTAATGTAGCATAGATAAAATAAAATATTGGCAAAAACTAGCTATTAGATATTTCTTTTCCCTTTTAAATTAGTGTCTGATATTTGTATATGAGCGTAATCAATTTTGAATTTACATATTATAACGTAATGATCATTTCTGAAGGCACCACTCCCAACAGAATCTGCTTCATTTGTAGAAGTTTGGACTAGAAATATCTGACTAAAGTTTCTTGAACCATCCCACTATAACTCATATTGATAAATATTAGACGTGTTGCCATGAAGACGTGGCCAATTTGTGTACATATAATTAAATAATGAATTAATATTCTTAATATACTAGCCAACGAACAAAATATGTTGTTTAATTTATGGAGACAAATGAGATAAGAGAGAGTCTGTCATGCTAGATTTTAAGGCAATTTTATAATATAACCAATTAGCTTCTTGAACATTATCTTGAATTTAATTAATAAATGTACTATGAGTTGCCAATAAGTACAAAGAAGCATGGAGAAAAATGAACAGGGCAGCTATACTTAGAGATACCAACGAAGATTGTGATGGAGTGGGAAGTACCTCTTCATCTTTAATCAGAGGTTTTGGGTTTTTGTCCTCCTGAATACAGACTCACTTTTATTAGGAAGTGTTTTACACCTCAATGTGGGACTTTTCGATGTAAATTTGAATTTAGTCGGGCTCTAATGTAGTTGTAGGTATCGGACACCGAATGAAAGAAAAGCTATACTTAAAGGCGACAAAATTAGCTCACTCATTTAATTTGTTTGTATTTGGGCGGGTTAATGATCCACCTAACCTATTTAGATTTAGACAGGTTAATAATTTGCTTATTTTATCAACTCACTCCTAGTTAAATACACTCTAGATTTGCAATATTACGAATTTTACCAAATTTTGATGCGTCCAGATACATTCAGGTACATGTATCACGGGATACATGAGGTCAAAGTTAGGTTTAATTCGTTCTAGGTATATTGTATCCTAGTGGATTCACATTTATCTAGGATACATAGACAAATCTCGTTCACCTCCCTCCCATCTCGTTCACAACTCTCTTGTATATCTAGTGTCCCAGATACATACGAATACATGTATCTAATGTGTATCTAGTGTGATTCGCATGTATCTTGGATACATGACTATCTCGCTCGCCTCCCTTCTCATCTCGCTCGCTTTTCTTCCTATTTTAGTGTATCTAGTATCAAAAATACACATATCTAGGTATATCTTCCTCAATATATGATCGAGAACTCTTGATTAGTGATAAGATACATAATTATTTAAAAGCATAGATAGACTTAATAAATAAAGTATGAATATATACCTAATAAAATAGTTTTTTCTTATTTTAATCTTTACTTTTTGTATAAAATTTATCTCCACAATTGGGCTTAACATGTAAGACATAGCCCAACACATTTGGACCAAGAGTCCATCCCTTAGAGGGTTAGGTTAGGCCCGACCCGCCCGAGTTTATCCTATGTATGTTTTCTCCCTTCATGGAATTAAACCATGAATTATTGTCAACATGTGTCATGTATTTATTTATATATTAGCTTGGTAAATATCAGATGCGAATAAATTTTTACCTTCAATCGAAAGGTATTTATGAACATATTTCTCTTCACGAAGCTCTAAAAGATCAATGTAATTGCACAATTACCATCCAACAAACTCTAACGGGTCATTTGGTATTTTGAACAAAACATAAATAGCCTTGAGATAAAAAAAAAATTAATATGGTCTTGTTTTTGTTTGATTATTAATTTTGGGATAAGTTATATCAAAATTAGTACAGAAATGAGTTATTTATGTGAGAGGGTAGAATAATAATATCTAGATCAGTTATCTCAAGATAAAATAATTATAATGATAAAAGTACCTATGAAGTCCTTTAATCTTTTTTTTATTGAATAAGGTGGAGGGTATTTTTGCCAACAAACAACTTATTCTTATTAATTATGTCAGTGCATGCTATTTTTAATATAACAAACTAAACAGCCAATAAAAATAATATCAGAATAACTAATTTCAACAGAATTGATTTCAATATAATTATTCCCTAACATAAGTTATATTTAAGCCAAACTATCCCTAAGAGGTCGCTAGTGTGGAGATACAGGATAATAATTCCGAGATAAAATGCAAGATTATCCCATCATTTGTATTAAAATAATGCAATTAGTTATTTCATATATATGACGGAATAACTAATTTCATAAGATATCTTGATTTGTGAGATAAATTTATTTATCTCGTCCCCTACCAAATATCTCTAGGGTCGTTTGGTAGCTTGTAAAGATCTAGCTTATCCCTGTATTAATTTATGTATAAGTTATACAATGTTTGGTAGTTAGAAAGTAAATTGTTCAGCTATAAATCAATACGACATTCAGTTTGCAACTTAGAAACCGACATAACTAATATATAGGGGTGTTCATGATTTGGATAAAAACCGATCCAAATCGAAAAATCAAATCAAACCGATTAAATAAATCAATTTTATCTGGAGTTGACTTGGTTTGGTTTTAGATTTTAAAAAATCGATAGTATTTGATTTGATTTTGGTTTTGTTCGTGAAAATCGAAGAAATAACCAAATCAAATCGACAAATTATATACATATATTTTATCATTATACATACATAATATATTATTTATATAAAGTTTTTAAAAGATCTTACATATGTTTTCACCAAAAAATATTTTTAATATATTTATGAAAGCAAACGTGTACAACACGAGAACATTTATCTTATTAGTTTCATGTATATGAGTGTCTATAACAATTCTTGATAGAATTTGAATTATCATTATCTCCTCCTTCTAGGCCAAAATGGTGAATTTTGAAGCTCTACTCAAAGTAAGTTTAGTGATCGAAAGATCTATAATGTCCGTCGTTTTTGCTTATTTTCGTTTTGAATAGATTGTTGTCATGACTTTTTTTCTCGTTTTGAATGAATCGTTTCTCTTATTTTTTGTGTATGATTAATAATCAAATAACCAAATCATATTGAACCGAACAACCAAATCGATAAATATATATTATATTTAATTTGATTTGATTTTGGGAATTTAAAAACCGACTATGTTGTTTAGTTTTGGTTTCAACCGATAACTCATCCAAACCGACCCGTGTTTACTAATGTTTACATAAACCCTAGAAGAAAAGGAACTACGGTTTAGAATTTCTCTGTACTGAGCCGAGCTTCCAGTTTGCTTCAATGGGGACTAAGCGAAAATCATCATCTTCAACCTCGAGGCCCCAACCTGAAGAACAAAAACCTAAACTTCAACCTCCATCTTCATCTGAAGAAGAAGAAGAAGAAGAAGAAGAAGAGTATGAAGAAGAGCCCGAAGAATCCGAATCCGAAGAGAAATCCGAATCCGATCTAGAATCCGACTCCGACGGCGAAGATGAGGCGACCAAGCGATATACTATTCGGAAACTTCTTGAACCATTCAGTAAAGATCAAATAATCCAGCAATTCAAAACCGCAGTTTCAAAAGACCCATCAATTCTTTCTCGGGTCACATCTTTTGCCGATTCTGACCCGACCCACCGGAAAATCTTCGTTCATGGACTCGGGTATGATGCAACTTCAGAGCAATTGCTCGACGCCTTTAAACCCTATGGAAAAATCGAAGAGTGTAAGCTGATTACTGATAAGGTTACAGGAAGAGCTAAAGGGTACGGGTTTGTGGTATTCGAAACACGGGTCGGGGCACAAAGGGCTTTAAAGGATCCCCAGAAGAAAATTGGGAATCGTACTACTTCTTGTCAGCTGGCTGCTTTGCGATCTGCTGGGCCTGGTCAAGATTCCGGTGGCCGGAAAATTTATGTTGGGAATGTTGGGCAGGATGTGGATGGTGAAAAGTTACGGGCTTTTTTCGCGAAATTTGGTGAAATTGAGGAAGGGCCATCAGGTATTGATAGTGTTAGTAGGAAGTTTAAGGGGTTTGCTATATTTGGGTATAAGTCTGTTGAAGGGGCTAATAAGGCGTTGGAGGAACCGCAGAAATTGTTCGATGGGTGTCAATTGTTTTGCAAGAAATTTGTGGAGAATTTGAACAATGCTGGTAGTAGTAATGCAAATCAAGGTGTGCAGCAAAATGAGATGAGTTATGGTTTTGGAGTGACTCCCGGGATATTGAGTGGCGCAAGTATGAATGGTATGCCCCTTTTGATTGGGCAAAACATGGGATTTGGAATTAACCAATTGCTTGCAGCAGGATTTAATCCGTCGTTTGGAGGGATTGGTGCTGGTTATGGTATAAATGGCATTAGTCCGGTTGTCATAGCTAGTTATGGTTCAGACCCAGCTTTGCAGGGATTAGGGAGTTATCTGGGTGCACAAATGTGGCAGCCTTCTTTAGGAGGGTCAGCAGCAATGGCAACAATAACTACACCTGCAAAAGATTCATCTGGCGCAGGAGGGGTGACCTATCCCTCGTCTCTGGGCCGCTAGGTAATATCTTTTGAGCTTACTTGAACGTGATCCCCTGTAATATGATTCATAGTTATTCAAGCTCATATTGTCTTAAATGTAATGCATTTTGATATCAGTATGTGAATGTATATTTAGCAGCCTTCTTTTTATTAGACTTTATTACTCAGGTGTATTTCATGCTTATCAAATTCTAGCTTTGAAGACTATAGGTTTAGGTGATTGACATACCTTATATATTGACTTTAGTCGTGCTTCAAAGTATTTGTCAAGTAGAGCTTAGATAGCGTATTTGATCAAACTGAATTTCATTTGTAGTTCTATTAGTAATTCACTTATGGTCTGCAAAGTGTAACTGCTACAGAATGTGTCCTCTGGTTACATCGACTTTTATAGGTGGCATTTAGATTGACCGGTCGATTGCTTCTATCTTTCAATACATTTCTGTGAGGGATTTATGTGTGCTGCATTTTATTGAATATTATTAATACATTCTCCTTTCTTGTTCTATATGTTCCAGCCGGTCCCCTATAAAATGTTCCATCTCGACCAATTGACCTTGTAACTTCTGAGCAAATAGTCTATGGTATTCTAGTTAGCGAAAAGAATGTTTGACGAATTAATATGTTTTTTGCAATTTGCACAACTTTTAGGGATAAGTATAGGTTTGCATCGTTTATCAATTTACTTGAAAATTTCTATCACATGAAGTATTAACTCAGACTTGACAAAACATTGACTACTTTTTCATTACCACCAAGTCCAAGTATGGGGAAATCTACACTTCTTTTTAAAAAAAACCCTGAATAATCATGTTAGAGATCAGCAAGGAAACATGATGAACGAGCTTTGTATGTCAGTTTCTGTTGGTCATTTTTGTTCATTAAACATCTGTAATTTTGGTAGTGGGCTGGTCCTGGATAGTTGAAAGCTGGAACTGAAGTTTTGCGATGGTCATGCTAACACATTACACAAGTTCACTTGTCTTTTCTGCTCTGCATCATCTTGATGCTTTTGGATGAAATTTCATTACTTAATTTTAAAAAACAAGTGCGCTTGTCTTGGCAGCCTAGTATTTTCATGTTATTATGTTATATTTGGTTTTGTGCTATAGGGCTTCAAATTATATGAAAAAAAAACTTTTGTAATAACTCAAACCGTAGGATCTTATTGTTGAAGATGCAAGTACTGTCCTCCACCTTTTTAAAATGCCTTGTCATTCTGATTACTGGAATAAGTGGATTTCAAGGTGTTGTGATCCTAGGATCCAGATTCTTTATACTTGCATCTCTTAGCATAGAACCTTTAAGTAATTGTCAGATCAGAATCTTAAATTTAGTATCATTCACCTCAGTGCCTTGTGCCTACTTTTAAGCGTAAAACATACTCATCAGTTATCATTTCAGGCTTTACCACATCTGTTTCTTATTCGTAATCCTCGTGTTCAACTGATCATCTATGAAACTCTTCTCCTGCAACAGATGACAGAGCGGCTCTGGGGTATGTGTGAGAATGGATGTAGTTAGCATTCTGATGTGCAGCGTCCAACACATTGAGAAGATGGCTGGAATTAGACAATATCTGTAAAAAGCTCCAACCAGAAGTACATCCGCGTCTACATTTCCTTCTTGCAACAACCAGTGTCGCATATCCTACCTAAAATGCTCATATATAAGCCGTTTGGTTTAGTATTTCACATTTGGATTGAATATGATACATTTTAGAATTGTTACATACTTTTGTCATTGCAGAGTAGGCTGAACTTTTCTTCTATATTTTGTTGTTTCTTCCGCCGTTGATCTCTTCCTTTTATTGCCTGAGCTATGTGTTGCCTATAATACTTTTTTGGTTACAAGGTGGGGAGTCGAATCCTAACCAACAAGATAGAGTTCAGGTAGCCAATCAACTGAGCTACTAAGATTCCCCGTTGCCTATATTACTTTTCTTTCGATTAGACAGTTAAATTACTCACCAATTTTGACAAGATTTCTGTCTCTGTGACAAGTTCTCCTTCTGAGCCATCTTTATCTATCGTAGAAATAACGTCTACTGATCACTTTTGTTCCTATTTTTGAAAAAGTCTGTAAACATTTGTTGTTCGGTTCAATTCCACATCAAGACGCGGCTGATGGTGGCGGTGCGTGGTGGTAGTTGATAACGGTGGAATTAGTAGTGAAAATGAATGGAGTAGTGATAAATCACATATAATCTTTGTAGAAATTTTTAAATAGGCATGTTAATGATGTCAAGATTTTATTATAGATTTTAATAACACAAATTTATTTAGATCCATTAACTGGTTGTAAAATCATAAATAACAAATATACTTGTATTTAGTAGAGAAGTAATTAATTCATATATAATATTAATTTTTGTATAAGTTATATAATATTTAGTAGCTAGTTAGGAAATAAGTTATTTATGTTTAAAATTAATACGGCATTTGGTTTGCAATTTAAAAATTTACATCCTAAATACATGTATAAGCTATAAGCAAATCGGGAATATCTTAGGTAGGATAAAAGATGAAACAAGTAATATCTGCATAATTATTACTTGATTCTAATCGGCTATCAAACGATCTTAATGAATAAATAGACTTTCATAACCGAAATTTGATTAATTAAGATTAAAATTTTCGTTAAGCGCAAACAAATGAGAAGTAAATAAAGGAATCTTTCTTTCCCTGTGTGTGAAGACTATCATGATAAAGACAAGACTGTCTGCAGTATTTCTGCAGATAATTAGGAATTGATTGGAGAAAATATTCTCTCAAATCTTTCAACTTTATCTTATCAATGTCTTATGGTTTCTTTCACGTGAACTTGAACGAAACGGTAAAATTATTTTCGTGTGATATATATGTCAGAATTTCGAGTAAAATCAATAACCAATATTTGTATTAGGGATGTTATCTATGTTGCAACCACCCTTTTATCAGAGGCTGACCCACATGTATAGGTGAGTGTACACGTGCACCTGTTAATTTCGGGAAAAAATGATGTATATGTATGTGAATATACTTTGAGGAACGGATATATATGTATAATTGTGCACTATTACAAACAGAAGTGCACCTTGGGTCGTTGGTTGAAGTTGTTGCTTCCATAACTAAGAGTCTATGACCCCAGATCGATCCCAAAATATTTAACCTGTATTTTCGCTTATTATTCACGCCACTATGATCAATAAGACACGATATAATTCCTCAATCATCATTGAAAGTTTTGCTAACGTCTGTGTTAAAATAATGGTGCCTTGAATTGGCCTCTGCCCTTTGCTTTGATCCTATTCAGACTTTTTATACGAACATAAGATAATTTATGTATCAAACTGTCATATTATACTATTACTAATAAATTAATTATCGTACGAGCTTATTCATATTGTCGATTTTAAGTTCGAAATAAAGAAGGATAATAGCTCTCAATAGAATTAGCTCATGATGTTATTGATTTCATATGCGTTTCATTTTTTATTATTTTTTCCTATAAGTGATTAGGTTCACTTAATCCAATCAGAAATAGTAAAAAAAAGGAGTTAATTATTTCATGCAAAATTAAAAAGCATGCCAGAAAGATGTCATCATGAAGCACACGTGTAAAAAGTATTTAGTAATTATTAAAAGAAAACATGCAAAAATATAGTAATAAAATTATTTTCAACAAATCACTATCACAGGCAGTCAACAAAAGTATACCAAACTCCAAACAAAAAAGTCATAAAAGATAGGCAAATAAACCCTTTTTTCTTTATCTTTTGCCTGATAGGCCAAAAACTACAATTAATATTTCAATGTCATTCAATTCAAACTAAATAGACTTCCTTTGAATTATTTTGAAAACCACACCATTTCAACCACAATTATCACCATCGTTAATCATTCATCATCACCTGTCATCCACAACCACCATCAACTACAACTATCACCGCCAATAATCATCATCACCTATCCACAACCACTATCCTCAAAACCAACTACAACCATCACTATCGCCATCGTCAAGCACCAAAATCAATCATCATCACATTAGCTATCATTTACAATTATCATCACCAATCAGTTTTTACATCCACTAATTACCATGGATAATTATCACTATTAATCAACATTATATATCACTAGCTATCATTATCATTCATCATCGCCGTTAGTATCAATATTATTCCACTACTAGTTATCAATCGCTACCAATAATAATCATGGTTAATCACTATTACCAATCACTAGTCCATAAAACATAACTCACAACCACCATCATTAATCAACACCATTCCAAATCGACCAGACAATCATTATGGTTAATTATCACCACTACCAATTATTATATAAATATTTGAAATATTTTATTTATATAATACTAAGTCAGACAAATTTTATACATTCAGACATTGAGAAAAACAAACAGTCTTACTTATTTTAGTATTCAGATCTTAATGCAACATCTTAATATTCAGATGTGTGTATTTAGATATAAACCTCTAAATCTCAATACACATCTTAATATTCAAATGTACATTCAGATTCAAACGTCATATAATCTTAATAAAAACAAACGAAACCTAACGAGAATCATCTACCCCTCAAAGCCTTCTTTTTTATTTCTTTTTTGCCATTCATAGAGAAGACTGTACAAACCACAAAAAAAAGTACTATTTCAAGATAACTCTATTAATAGAAAATAATTAGAGGCAATATTAAGCAATCACCACCAAGTTACAAACTAATTAATCCTACTTCATCCGTTGACAAAACAAACTCTTAATTAGCTTCTATTAATTGTTACTACAATTCCACATATTATGTAATAATAAAATACCCTCAAAATCCCACTTATATTTAATTTTCAAGTGGCTCCAACTCCAAGAAAATCAATGAAGTTCACAGTTTTTACATCATCTTCATCTTCTTCATAAATCTTGACAATATTGGTCATGTTGTTGGCTACTGACTCAGATGCTGAAATTTCTGAATTTGTATCTGACATATTTCCATACAAGCCCATTTTCACCTCTTCTTCATCTCTTGACAACCCTATATTAACACAAAAAATAAAATAATTAAAAAGATTTACATATATTGATGGTAATTTACTAGAAATGATAATACACTAGTTGTTACAAGCAAATGTTTCTCGGACTTTTCAAAAATATTATTGTATTTGTCTCAAATCCTTTGGAAATGGATCAGAGTTGATTTCTCGTATGGTCACTTAACTAATACTTTATCCTATATTAGTTGTCCAGTTTCCCCTTATGGGTAGTTTTACTTGCCCCTTAAAAAGTGTTTTTTAAACTTGACAAACTTGTTTACTTTAAGAGTAAAATGAGTAAAAATCAATTAATTTTTTATTTTTGTAAATTCACAAGTAATTATGTACAACTATTTATAGTAAAATGGACAACAAATATGAGATAAAAGAAGTAGTTATTATCTTAAAGAATCACGTTTTTATTAAAGAAAATTGAAATCAAGAAGATAGAGATCATAACTCTATCAGTTGAGTGGCCATACGAGAAATAACCCTTCAAATATACCTACTTTTAAAGGATATGATCTACACCCCTAACATTTTTGTAACTATAGTAATAATAGAAATATTTATTTTATACTATCAGTATATATAATTTAAACTCATTTTTAAATAAGCAAAAAAAGAAGGGAGAAAAAGCTTATACCTTTGTTAGAATCAATGATTCCTTGATGCTCCACATGATGATGATTAAATCTTGTCATGAGAAAAGGATGAATTATGGCTTTAGAAGAAGATGGAGTAAGTGAAAGATCAGTGCAAGTTGAATCACTTTGAAGATCATCAACAATGTTGTTGTTGTTGCTAGAAATTGTTGAATCACTTTGTATGATCATATCATTATTATTATTATTATTATTATTATTATTATTATTATTGTTATTAGGAGCAATAATTTGTTGCAAATTTGATGTTTTTCTTCTTCTATACACACTATTTTGTTCTCTATGTTTTCTTGCCATTATGACATGCCAATGATTCTTCACTGCATTGTCTGTCCTCCCTGGAAATAGCCTTGCAATCATTGACCATTTGTTGCCATACATTTTGTGTGCTGCTAATAATCTTTCCTCTTCTTCTTCTGAGAATGCTTTTCTGTTGATTCTTGGATCTAGTTGATTAAACCATCTCAATCTACAACTTTTCCCTAAAAAAAGAAAAAAAAGAATCGGAATTTAGACGTTGTGAGTTCTGAGTTAAAAAAAAAGTAAGTTATGGGATTCAGAATTTAGACGTGGTAGATTTTGAGTAGTTAAAAAATGATTTGTAGGTTGATGACTTTCACACATCTTGACTGATTTCATGGGTAACTGTCATCTCCCACCAGCAATAAGTACTAGATAATCTCTCTATCCATCAAGACTAAGATAAATGAAAAGAATTTTTGTCTCCATTGGAATTCGAACGTGGATCTCAACCACTTCATTGACCACAAAGGACGTGATATTTCTTCTAAACTCCTTCAAGGTTTGGTTGGCTTAGCCTTTTTCTTACCACAATGAGATAGAACCAACCAAGACTGAACACTAGCCCCATTCTATAGTCTGGTTGAAACCGACCTTTTGTCCCGGCCAATAAACATGTTCCACTAATTAAGTGGAGACCTGATTCGACTTTTTTGTGATAATAATTGCAAATGAGCAAGTGGAGGACGATAACTAACTAAAGAGGTAGCGAGACTAACCACAATTTCAGAACTCATAGTTAGATCCGCCACTATGTAAAAACATTTTAATTAAACATATTAAACAAACTTTATACTATATGAACACTTCATTGAATCTATATAACAAAAATACCCAAAAAAAATTAATGAAATATTACCTGATCTTCCTTCAAGTTTTTCAGCAATGAGATTCCAATTTTGTGGACCATATTGACCAACAAGTTCTTTAAGCTTTGCATCTTCATGAGGTCTCCAATGACCTCTAGCACATAACTTTGTACCACCATTAATATTATTATTATTATTATTATTCTCCTTAATCCCAATTAAATCTACTAATCCCTCTTCTTCATCCTTAAACTTATTTTCCATTTGATGTAATCTCCAAGGATTTTCTTCAACACAAGGGACTAAAAAGTTCATTTGTTGAACATAACAAGAACCAACACCACTATTCATGTGTTCAAAGACACCTTTTTTTGTAATACTTAGAAAAAATGATTTACTAAACCAAAATTAAAGATTCAAAATGGGTTTTTTTCTTCTTTGAAAAAGGAAAAATGGGTAGGAAATAGTTTTGAAAAAAGATTAAATTTTGGTCAGAAAATTAGACCAAAAAAAGAAAAAGAGTAATTTCATTGTTGATGTTTTGAGAAGAAATGAGAGCATAAGGGAACAAAAAGAAAAAAAGTTGTAACGTTTAAAAAGGACCAAGTGACGAGAAGCATGAAACAGAATCGTCTTTTCATTGAATATATAAGAAAATAAAAACAATAAAACAAAAAAATAAAAATATTAAAAAAATAAAAAAAATAAACTTACACGATTCTTTCATTTTTCTAGGAATCAAAATTCTCTTTTTTTTTATTATTTTATTTTTTAAATTTTTTGCTATAACCTACTCTATATATTTAGCAAATATTTACATGACTTTCAAATGAGTATTATTTTTACTACTCTCGTATTATTTTATTCTTTGATAGCTTTAGTTATTATATTATTTGTGGTTGTTAATGTTTTATTCCCAATTATTTTTAATATGGATTCTTTACTGATGTATTTGTTTTACATATTTAATTTTTTATATGTATTATATTGAATATATTATTGTTATTTAAATAGATGCATAACATATAGCACTTAGTCATGACTAATTTATACATATTGCACTATAATAAATTACTTTATTACTCCCTCCGTCCATTTTTAGTAATCATTTTGCTCTTCTCGAAAGTTAATTTGACTAATTTTTAAAGTTATATTAGATCACATTAATTCAATATTTCAAACTAAAAATTTAGATATTCAAAAACTATATGAAAAGTATTATAAATTGTAATTTTTTGCAAATCAAAATGATGAAAAAATACATAGTAAAATATTATTCAAAGTTCTTATCATTTGAATCTAAAAAAGAAAACCACGACAACTAAAAGTGAATAGAGAAAGTATAATAAGTTGAGTTTATTTATATTTAAGATAAACAATATCACCAAGATACCAATAATTTATCAATAATTCATTTATTCTTAGCTAAATATCTCGAATTCAAATATTTTCTCACCAAATGCGAATTCAGCCACAATATTCTAAAGTAAAATAACAATGGCTAGACCGTTGTCTTTAACCAAAAACGTCAATCGAAGAGTTAATACAACAGTAATATAAATAAAAATTACATAAATGTAACTTCTTTCTTTTACTATATAGTAATTTGTTAGTAATAATAATAATAATAATTTATTATACTTTCGGTTGTAACTAATAATAATTAAAGTAGACAATAAAATAATAAAAATAATTTTAAAATAGTTAAAAGTAAGTGTGGTCGTGTGTGTAGGAAAACGAGAACCGCTCGTGTGGGTGGGTGGGTGGGAACTTCCATTAACACACACTGTTGCACTTGGACTTTGTGCTTTTTTATTTTCTTGTTCTCGAATTTTCATGAAAATAGAATCTATTTGTTCTTTTCTCGTATTTTGTATTTGAAATTTACTGACTCGATTAATTTATTTTTAAATACTCTATATAAGATTTGTTTAAAAAGAAAATACTCTTGAAAAATTATTATATGACATTTTTTTTTAGTCGATTAAAAAGTGAATGACACAGTTTTATATTTAGTGACAATTTAATTTTAGAATGTTTATTTTAACTCTATGAGATAATTTATAGTTATACAAACATTTATAATTTATTTTAGACTATAAATTTTAAAAGTTAATATTTATTAATTATTAAATTCCCTGTCAAGTCAAACTATATTATATAAATTTAACGGATGAGATATTAAAGAGGGAGACCATCCCAACTAACTATTAATCAAGATTTGTTATTAGGAGTTTTGATTTGAATTCAAGAATTGTTACGGAGGATAGAGTGATTTTATCCATCTCAATCTTAAATACTATAAATAGAGGGATATTCAGGATTTCGAGATGATGGTTGCACTATTATAAAAAAGTTGATCTAAGATATAAATTTGATCGGTTTGATATTTAGGTTTTTATTACTAAAAAATGTTAAAATTTTAATATTATAGGTTCAAAATTAATTAAAATGCTAAAAGTGCTACCAATAACCACAAATAAAACAAGATAAATATAAAATTTAAATTTCTAATCTCACGTAGAGAGGTCCACCCAGTCATCATCGCATTATATGATACTTCGAGTGTGGATTCACACATTTATATTTTAATAATTTTTTAAAATATTACACTACTATATATAATCTCGAAAGGAAAGCATGGGTTCACGTGAACCCGGTGACCCTCGGATACTCCTCTGTCTACAATTATGTTTTTTAAAACAAGTAGACACTGTATAACCTAACAAATTTACCATTGAAAGAAACTACAAAAATATTATATTAATTATTAAAGGCATCAATAGGTTAAAATAAAATGTTAATCAAGATCCCTTTTGTCGGTGTATACCATGTCAATTTGACTCTAAAGTCCAAAATAGAGGCGGAACTTTTATTTATTATTTCATTATTTTTTTTACTACGTGAATTAAATTGAAGCCAAAAAAATATATTTACAAATTCATTCAACAATAACATATCGAGTATATTATGATGAAATTTTAATAGATTAAAATATACGTAGATTTCATCCTATCTTTAGGGATCGTTTCGTTGTAAACAAGTCATTCGAAGATTAATTATCTGCTATTCCATCATATATATATATATTACAATTCATCTCATCATTATGATATAAATGATACGATACATAATCCAAAAACTATCGTTAGAAATCGTTTGATCGAAGATAAAAGGTGAAAGTTTACCTCCAACCAACCAAACGTAAAATAAAATAATCGTAATATTGTAGTCAAGGACAGTTGGGGGGTTAAAGGAGTGGGGTTGTACATGATAAATTACGTGGGATTGGACCAAACGTGGAATGGGAAAAACCTATGGCGCAAACAACGGTTTCTTTTTCAGCCTTTTCTATCATTCTGTTATAATATTCTTTGTAACGCTTACTTTTGTCCTTTAAAAAACTTTATACTATCCATTATTAATATTATTATTTAGTTATTCATTTGAGGTGTCATTTATTTTTATTAGAATAAGAGTACAATATATGAATATGAAGATGTAGATTAAAATTTAATAATCATAGATATTTTAGTTTACTAAATATATAATCTTATGTAGAAAAAAATATGAAGGTGATTTCGATAAAAAAAATATTCCTTTTGTCCACTTTTAATTGTTATCGTTTTTCTTTTTAGAGTCAAACGATAAGAATTTTGACTAATATTTTACGATGTATTTTTTTATCATATTGATATTCAAAAAATTGTAATTTATAATATTTTTCGTATAGTTTTTGAATATCTAAATTTTTTGTTTAAAATCAATATTAGTAGTGTGGTGTACTTTCATATTATTCAATGTATATGTATTATTTAGGTTTGAAGCTCGATTAAATTTGAATTCGTGCTGGAAAGTCCTATATTAAAAAGGTAAAGTGCTCCCTAACAAAAACGATTTCATATTCAGGGAAATTAGGAAAACTCGAACTCAATACTTATAATTAAGAACGAAAAAGTAGTTATCACTCCACCGTGACCGTGCGTTTTTGTTTTTATGGGAAAGTGGGACGCATTTTTTGTTGTTAAAGAGGAAAATGAAACGGTCGTCACTTTTTCGCATGACGATGTTTTCCGTTATGCACACGTGCGGTTCAATCTTGTCTTAGCACGTGTGACCATATATCAACAAAATTTTCTGTCAGTTTTCACTTTATTGGGCTTTGACACATCACCTTTTTT